>JBBYHQ010306465.1:0-18131 GCA_038382645.1 Spergularia azorica | reverse complement strand
AAAAGGGAAGGGAAATGACGACGAGAAAAAAAAAAAAAAAAAAAAAAAAAAAAAAAAAAAAAAAATTGTGTAGGATCACATGCAGACAGAGTTCAGACTAAATTGCCAAGACAGAAGAGAGAAAAAATATCACCCACATAGAGACAAACCAGTTTACACACACCTGGAGTTTGTCCTCTTTCTCCTTGAGTTCAGCACTGATTCTCTCCTTATTAACATTGTTTGTTGAGACAGAGACCACCTTAGCCATGTTTGCTGATGATGAAGCTTTAGAGCTCTGAGAAGATGCACTCGTGGAACCTTCAGTACTTGCCCCATTAGAAGTATCCAACAAGGAACCAACTCTTCTCTCGATGTCGGTAGACATTGTTATCTGCACACAGTTCACAACTACAACTGAGCTACTACACAGCTTAAGTAATGCAAATGAAATATTATCATGTGAAAAAGTACCTCATTCTGTGAGGATCCATGACGGTCATCCAGATCTGCACGATAATCTGGTAGGGGAACTTTGCTTGCCACAAGCGCCTTTCCTTTGTTATATGCATGGCTTACTTCCAGCAAAGCACCATGAAGTAAGCAAATTGTAAATAAAGATACAGCAAATACAAAAAAAAAAATAGACAAAAAGCAACCTCATCAATCAGACAATCTTGAAATCAATTAAAACTTTGCCTATTCTACAACTGCGCGCTGTTAAGATCAACTACCATTCGGCTACTTACAATAGGGTTGACCGCTAACAAAAATTCATAACTCCAAATCTGATTTTAAGTGCATACTCCAAAACCACTAGCTTACAACCTAATACAAACCCAAAATACAGCAATGTCAATCTTAACATTTTGTTAGGTAGAGAGGAATTGGATAAAAATGAAATGACTTGTTACATTTCGAACCTTTGGTTTGTAAAAAAAAGCATGGGAAATGGAAAGAAGGAACGGAAATGGTTCTTCATTAAATAAACACCCAGTTTCCTTCCAATTCCTTCAAATATCTAACATATAAACCAAACAATGGAAAAAGAAGTCTCCTTTTTTTCTCTTCTTCTCACTTGCTTTCCTCTAATCATTTCCTTCCTTTCCATCCAGTTTCTCTCTACCAAACAAATTTAAAAAACAGGCAAAATAACCAAGTAAAATAGAATTGTGGGGCTTGCAACAAATGTCATACAGTTCCTAGTACTTCAGTGGCTCGATACCAGCATCAAAACTACGAGCATAAACGATAATCCGAAGCTTACAGGAACGAGGACAGCAGTTTGGCATAGAAATTGGTAAAAGAGCTAAAAAGAAAAGAAGCTTACAAGTGAAGTCCTAGCTGTTGAGCCATATCTTTGAGAACTTCCTGATCTTCGCGGCGAAATTGACGCTTAATTATCAACTCTTGCTCTCCACTTTTCTCAAACTCCCCCAACTTACTCCACCATTCATTCTCATCCATCACTTCATACTATCACCACCAAATTAACCCCCAAATTAATAAACAAACCCTAACAAATCATCAATTTGAATTCAAAAGAAACTTAACCAACAAGCCAACAAAAAAATGCATGCAACTATCAAATACAGTACGCAATAGCAGTGGTAGTGTGGTAATTAAAGTTAATTCAGTTGATCACCTCGGCAGCCATCTGAGCAAGGCGTTGAGCGCGCCAGGCAGGGTCCCACCATCGCTGTTCTCCACCGCCGCCTCGTCCCCCGCCGCCGCGACCACCACCGCCGCCTCCGCGTCGTCGGCCACGAGGAGCGCCACCACCGCGGCGGCCGCCCTGGTGGTTGGGGCGGTATGACATTTTAGTGGAGGGAGATGAGAGAGAGAGGAGAGGGGCGGAGAAGGGAGAGGTGAAGCGTTTGAGGAGAGAGAGTGGGAATGGAGTGCGAGTCGTAGTTGAGAAGCAACAGAGCAGAGACATTCAACTATTCAAGTATATTGAGGAGGGAGAAAGTGACGTCAGCCGGTGTAGTGTGGTGTGGGTCCAAGGTTTTGGTCGGGGTTTATATTTGTTCGACACATGCCGACAGAAGGCAATGGAGGTTCAGTGGAGGACCACGAACTCTGTGAGTCTGTTCCAAAGGCGAACCAGATTGGGGGTTGCAAAAATTATGCTCGAGCTGAATGTTCGGATCGGAAAAACGCTACTTCCTCCATCCTAGCTCAAACGCGCCCATGTACCATTTGTAGTGGAATAAGGAAAATTAGTAAAGAACGTAAAGTAATGGTAATGGAAGAAAGTGGTCGTTTGGTTGCACAAGAGAGTTTGAATTCCCATGCAATTTCACTTCCTATGAATTTCTAATTCATGAGAATTTCTCAAAACACAAAGTCTCATAAAAGACGGTCTCTCAATAATTTATTGAGAGACGAATTTTGTTTTGGTTAGATGTAGGAAATAAATTCATGTAGGAATTGACAATTACCAAGGGGTGGCTAGCTACGTCAATTCCTCCATTTTGTAGGAATTGAAAATTCCCATGAATTTTCAATTCCTATGAATTTGGCTAACCAAACAACTCTAGTTTTATCAATTCATGAGAATGTATTTAACATGCCCACCACACGACCTCTTAGGAGAAAGTAGGAGAGAGAATGTGGGGATTAACAAAAAATAGGAGAGAGAATGTAAGAGTGGGTTGGAAGATTAGAAAAAGTAGGAGAGATATTGATGTCCCAAAATAGATGGGGACGTCCCGAAAAGAAATATGACGCGTTTGAGGTGGGACGGAAAGAGTATGTCCCATGACCGATGTGGGATACTTGAGTCAATTTATTGAAATTAGCATGATTTGTAGCATTTTATAAAAAGCAAAAATGCTCCATAGAATGTGGAGCCCGTGATGGATGTGGGGTGCCTAAGCATTCTTTTGATGTGAGCAAGGTTACTCTAGTCTATAGTCTATTACTCCATATGACACCAAACAATGCTCCGCTTTGCACTCCTTGGCGGCCGATGGCCAATGTGGGATACGATTCCATGTTCAAAATGATGAATTTTCCCTACAAAGGCATACAACCATCGTCCATAGTAATACTAGCTAAAGCTCGCAGAGTAACAACACATGTAAGAATTAGTGAAACCAACCGCACAAGATAAGATATATTTAAGTTATACTCCGTAATCCGTATACGTTTGCTCTTTGTGCCTCTGGATTAAAGATGATTGATATAGGAAAATTGATGAACCGAACTGATAATTTCCAGGTTCATCTAGCCTTATATATAAACTGCTCCATTTAGACTCAATAGCCGATGTGGGAACATGATAATGTATGTGCTCTATATCAGAATTTTAGCACAATAAAATAATCTTGAATATCCCACATCGGTCTTTACAACAAGATGGAGTTCCTCCGTTCTATACTCCCTCTGACCCAAAGAGGAAAATCTCTTCGGGTCAATTCACTAACATTTTCCTCTTTCAAAACTTACCTCATTTGGCAAAATTTCTGGACTAATTTACCCTTCCTAATTTTTTGTTATGGGGACTAATCAGCCATTTCCCAGAACCCATTTCCTCTCACCACCTTCCCATCCCACCCACGACAAAATGTTCTCCGGCGACCGGCGTCAACCACGACCCCCTTCATATCCCAAACTACGTATAATCAACGCCTTTTTCCACCAGAAGACCATAACCTTTAACTACCATCACCATCAGATCATCGTTTTCACGGCCATAATCGCCAGATCTGAGGCGCTCTGGCGAGGAGAGATGGCTCATGGAGTAATGGGTAGAGGGTCGAAGAGAGGTAATCCGGCAACATTTTATTGTAATTAAGTTGATGAGAAATTGAAAAAAGAGGAAAAGGAGGGAGAAACCAAACCCAGAAAAATTGAATTGGGGAAATTTTGGGGGTAGATATTATGAACTATGAATGATGCAACGGAGTATAGAGTTGTCTCCGTAAATACGATAGGCTTCAATCGCTGGGCGTCGTCCTCCTATACGTACAAGTCAGTCATTTTGTATTGATGAAATTAGTCAATTCGAAGAAATTGAAATTCAATTGTGAAAGGAGGAGGAATTGAATCAATCAGATTGCATTCGCTTGGTTGGTTGGAGCTATGGGACAGACATATGCTTTCTTACTCCTCTCCGGTGTACGGTGTCACTGATTGGGTGTTTACCCCGTTGGGGTGGGGGTGGAGGTCTTGGGTAGCTGGTGGAGGTGGTGGTTTGCCGGAGGTTTTGGTGGTGGAGATATGTTCAACGGTGATTAGGGAGGGTGGAATAAGAGGTTAAGCATTTTGGTTTGATTAATTAATTATTTGCTTATCTATTTATTATGGTTTGTTTATTGAGTTTGTTGGTTGTTGTGTCCAACCCAAAGGGGAAAATGTGGAGGGAGTATAAGAAAGCATTTTACCCAACTTATGCATGTAAAGAGAGTAATATACACCTTGTGTCCACTATATAATTAGATTGAAAACTAAACTAAAAATAGCAAAGATAAACTTTGTGATTGTTTTTCAATTTGAGAAGGGTTGCATATGCAACACTTACCAACTAGCTAGGTTCGCCCATGATCACATGTCTGTAGGTGTAAAGTTTGGGGAACCGAATTGTACTAGTTCCAAAAATAGGGCTTTAAGTGCGTTTTGACATCAATAGGGGGTAGCACATGAATTTGTTAATATTTTTTTCGATGTTTAGTTTTTTTGCATAAAAATTTTGGTGGAATAATTTACAAAATTAAATTTAAAATATTTGTTTATATGGTCACATTGAAAATGAAAACATCTTTTTTTTGGTCTCAAAAACGGACTTTGGTTTAAAAAAAAAGAAAAAAAAAAAAGAACAATTGAAAACGGTAGCATATAAGCCCTCGTTTCCAATTTATAATAGTCAATTTGATGGTCATTTTATTACTTATTTAACTAATATTTATGATTGATACCAAAGAAGCCCAAAAAGGTGTATGGATCCTCTAGAGTTGAAAATAAACTCTATTTGGTAAAGTTTACCTAAAAAGGTAAGAATAAATAATTAAATTTTTTTTTTGGTACAAAGGAGCAGCTAATGCTGCGGGGGTGGGGTATGAGGATTGAACCCGGGACAACCCCCAGGCAGGTTGAGTTCCTAACCACTAGGTCAACCTTGATCCTCATAATTTAAAATTTTTATTTGTGCCTTTCAAAATTCTTTCATTTTGTTTTACTACTAGTTTTGGTAAACTTTACAAACTCCACCAAAAACAAACTCTATAGGATCCTTACCCAAAAAAGGCAATGCTTATATCATGCTCCTTGTGCTCCCGGGAGTATGTTATAATTTACGAAAACAAAAAAAAAAGGATTTGAGAAACTTTCTAGTTGAACCGCAAACCAGTCAATCTTCCGGCACAATTATCTCAAAAACCAGGTTGGGTCGTCAAAGCTAGCGGTTAGATTGTAAGAACCAAAATCGTGGTCCAACCAGTCAGAGCCCCTATCTTTATATATATTAATATTATTAGCAATTATAGTAATATTTATTTTTTATAACTCTGACGTCATTAGGTTTTGAACCCCGAAACACAAAGGTTGCCGGTTCAATTTCCGGTCCGATTTATAAAACATTGCCAAAATCTACGGGTGGAACCACATGGCAAATAAGCTCTCATTTCTCCTTCCCTCTACTCCTCACCACCACTCAGCACCATCCGCAAGTACCGACCACGCACTACCATTCACGGGATTATGTAGACATTATTTTGGCATATACATATTATATGACATTTCTGCTGTGATCAAGTCCGTGACTGTAACACATAAGTGTTAATTATTGACTTATGTATCATTATTTGACTAATTCAAATGATCATGCTTTAATTTCAAATTGCCTATGTTAAAGATTTTATTATTCTTGTTGTTGAGGTATCAAGGATAGCTACTGAAAATGGCGAAAGTAGTAAATGACCCTCATACGTTTGCTCTTATGTGAAATCAACCCTCACGTTCCACCAACCGTGTTGCATCTTATAAAACATACGATTAGCCTGACTCCAAATTCTCGAGGTTGCATTTTGGAAAATCTAAGAAGATTTTAGAGTCATAATTTTTTTTTTTTTCTAATAATATAAAGAGTAATTCATATAAACACTGCAAAACTTTTATCTTGTGCCAATAAAATTGAGAGGTGATATTCGTGGCTCGCCTTCTTACTAATATCGCCCACTATATTCCCAAAATACCTTTTTTTTTATCTTTTATCCACTTTCGTGAGTCCTTGGCCCAATTAATTTACCGCATCCTCATTCCCCAACTCACTTACCCAGTTTTGGGTTTAAGGTTGTGCCGCACTGCAGATCAATGGATAAAAGGGTTTTGATCAAATCATACTCAAATAGCATCATGAACCAATCAAGTAGAATAATGAAGTGTGAGTAATAAGAAAGATCCAATCTTTTCGAACAAATTTGGTAATTGCGTTTATAAGAAATTGGGTAAATAGTGCCCAACTCGGTCATTTCATATTTTGACATGAGACTTGGTCAAACTTGTTCGGGCATTTCCGACAACCACAAATTGTGAAACCTCCGCCACCTACGCAAGCAGCATATCCACGGTGATGCAAAACTTGAATTATCGTTCGGTTTGCATGTAATTTAGTGTTTAAGACCTTTGAGTGAAGCTGACACTCTTATAAACTTAAGGATTTTAGTTTTATAAATTTATGCATTATGTTTATGAAGTGCTCAAAGTGAAATGGTACCTATGATTTACGTTTCGCTATTGCTCGTATAACCATGATCAGTTGATTTCGAGCTTCTTAATGCCCAATTGCGTATGACTATGTGAACTAGAATGTTACTTTTAAAGTGGCTGCATTTTAAATTGAAGTTGGAGGAGCACTAACATATTGTTATGTATTTTGAGAAAATAAGGTTATAATTGGAAAAAGTGGAAAAAAATTGGGCGACAATAGTAATACAAGGGCGACGAATAGCTATTCACTTACCTATGCAATTGTTATCTATTCTATATATAACTATTATAGGCTAACATCATGTCCTACATGGCACACCTTCACGATTGTCCACGTGTAAAGTCACCTAGATTCTTATGTGTCATCTCATTATCACATCACAACAACCTATAAATGCGAGTTATCAAACTCTTAAGTTGCCCCTAGCTAATTTGTTATAAAACACTCCAAATTCCTATAAATAAAGCTTTATTATTACCTCCATCTAAATATCATCGTATTGATATATTAATTATAGATAATAAATTACCTCCATTATTTATTATAATGATGATATTAAGTATTGTGTCTCTTGATTATCCGTTTGCTATCTTTATCAGTTACACATTAGTTTAAGGTAGTATATATTCATCTGTCCATTACTTGATTTTACAGAGAAAATATGTATGCACACATACACAACGGAAAATGTTTCGAGAAGAATAATCCAATTGAGAGAAGATATGTATACATATCAATAGAGATCTGAAAATGATGCGGAGGGGTTTCTCATACAACAAATGTATCTTTTAAAGTTTTAGTATTTTATTTTTTAATCATAGATATAGTTTACGTAGTGTGAGGTTGTACTCCGAAATTATAATCTTTAGTTTAAAGTTGATATTGTAATTTCAAATAATTATTCTGTATTCAAATTGTATGTCTTTTATAATGGAACTTAATGTTTAGGTTATCGATAACTTTTTTTAATATAATTGAACATGTGATTTTGTTTTTTACCTAGCCCGACACTATAAACACTCCTTCCTCCAATTAAACAACCATGGTGTTTTGCACAAGGAATAAGGACATTGATGGTGGGTGGTTTTGTTTATTATTTATGGAGATAATGAGTGTTTGTTTAGTAATTTTTGAGATTATGGAGTGTTAAAAGTAGGAGAGAGGGTATTAAAAGTATGGTGGATTGGTGGGTGGCCAGGTGGGGTTAAAACCCCATTTAAAATTGGGAAGTCATATAACGATAGTGAGGTGTTTAATTGGGAAAGAAGGGAGTGAGAGCGTTTAATGGAGGCTTTTGGCAAATGAACTCTATCTTTTCAATGTATATAATATACTTTTGACACAAGAACCCGTGCATTAATTTTCAAGTGAATATGGCTGCAAACTATATAACATACTCGATTGTTAACCATGGTCCCTACTTACCGCTCAAACATTTTCGAGAAAGGTACATGAAAAAAACAACAATTTATAGAGAATAAATTTACAAAGGGTGCTTTCTTAGTTGAAAAACCAAATTTTTGGTGAAGGTGACGATATAATAGATCACACAAGGTATGTCATAGAGAAATCGTCTACAATTTTCGCTTAAAAGTAAGCAAAATGTAAATCTGTGAATTCACGGGCGCAAAAACTAGTTTATAACTATTAGGCATTCAACTACTAGTGTACAACAACAACCAAACTTTATTCCCAAAATAATTTGGGGTCGGCTAACATGAATAGTTATCTAGTAACTTTCTTGTGTATGCCATAAAATTTCAAAATTTTTGTGAACCATTTAGAAAAAAATTGAGATACTTTTAAAAGGAGTTTAGAAAGCAAAAAGCAAAAAAGTTAGAAAAACCAAAGTAAATAAATATTATAGCGTGCTTGAAAGAATTATTGTACACAAAATAAGCATCTATAGACACGGGCGAACAACACAAATGAAGATCTGTTTTCTCCATTGGCGGATATGTGGTGTTAAGAAATAATAGATTTACGAAGCTAAAAAAATGATAAGCTTGGTTTATGGTAATAGAGAGATATATAGATTTGTTGTCTTAATTCTTAATGACGAAAACGCGTCATACAATATTGGTTCTATAACCAAAAGTTATAATTGAGTTTAATCATTAAATGCTACGTTATTTACCCATTTGTCGAGCTACGCCAAGCATGATTTCGTAGAGTACATACGCTGATCATGATTTCGTTGTGTTTCAACATCTTATAAACCGCTATTTTGAAATCAAATTCTCTAAGACATCTTCAATCTACACCATGACTTAATAAGTCATGTGTCACAAGATGTTCATCCCCCATTCCTCTGCGTTACGGTGCAAGCAATCTCATATATGAACGCTTGATGATATCAAGTGTTTTGTTCTACAATTGAGCTAATTGTCTAAAATTGTTTAATTTGAATCGCCAAGCACATTGAAAACGAGAATTTTCATTTTTGTGCGCAGAAAATACATATTTACGAGTAATGTTTTCATATTAGGTGAGCTAAGGCTATATTTGGTCAAACTAGCTGAAATACTAGCTGAACGCAGAAATAGTAGTTGAATGCTGAAATGGTAGATGAAAGCCGAAATAATAGGTGCAATAGTAGCTGAAAATTTTTAGCTGATAGAGTGTTTGGCAAAATTAGCTAATATAGGAGCTGGTATATATTGATTGGAATCAATTATTTGGCATTGTTTGTTGGCTCCTTTGGAAACGAAGGAACGCTTGGATTTTTGAAAGAAAAAACACCCCGCCCCTATCCCTTTTTCACTGGCTCACTCTATTAAAAACTCCTTTAATTCAGTTGTTTTTCAACAACCCGCCCCTGCTCCGATTCCAAACATCCCCCTTTTCCTCCACCCGAATAAGTCGTTTGTTTGTCGATGCATCGTTTGTGACGTCTAAGCTTTCTGCAGGTTTAGGGAGCTGCTTTCTTGCCGCCCATGGCCAATGGGTGAAGGGTTTTTCTCTCATACCTTCGCTCGAGACTTTTACGATGCGGAAATTGAGGCTCTCCTTATGCCTTCTGTGGCTAAACGAGAACCAGTATTATAATGTTGATGTGTATTCCGATTGCCAAGTTGTGACTCAAGGAGTGAATGAGATGATGCAACCGCTAAACAGGTTAAGTAACATGTACTTGAAATGCATGTGCGTGTCCATCACATACCACGATCATAGAACCTGGTAGCTGATCATTTGACCAAGAGTGCGAGACATCTTCTTCACCAGACCACCTGGAAGGACAACCATCCTGTCGAGCTGGACATTTTGGATGTGGAAGGCACGTCGGAGTATTTTGACGAGAATGTAAATCTCGTGCCTCGGGAGGTTGTAACAGACTCAATTTAGCTTGCTTGTTTTTGTCTTGTAACACAAAAAAGAGGTAGAAGAAGGGAGGGGTGAAAAAATAAGGAGGGGTACTTTTGGGAAAAGTAGGGCGATATTAATAATATGGCGGACGACGAGTACTTGAGTAGATCTTCACCACATGTTTAACTCAAATACTAACCTTCCTTTAAACAACCCGTAAAACCTCGTTTGGATAGTTCAGGAATTCATATCCCGCGGGAAGTTCTACTTCTTTGAACTTTAACTCCCATGTCAAATCTCCGGAAAATTAGAAGTGTCTGGATGCCATGTAGAAATTCAGAATTTCTTGAAATTTAAACCTCATGTGTTGTTTGGATTATTATCTTACTTTCCCATATTAATGACTTAAATGTCTATTTTATGTTGGTTGACATAATAGGCATGAATTTTAAGGGTACCATAACAATTCTCTTCGTTAGGAGAATTGGAGTCAGGTGTCGTTGTTCTGCTACAACGCATTCAACGCTACTCCAGGACGCAGGACATTGGTGCGCAGGCTGCGGCACATATTTTCACTCGTATTGTTTTTCCTATAGCCATGGGTGTGGCGGCCCAAATTATTTCGCGACTCCCAACCAACTTCTTGTAATTTATTATTTATAATTAATATATCATAAAGTTTATATAACATGTGAATTGTGATTTTTGGGGGGGGGGGTGTTTACAAAATTCCCATGGTCTATGGGAATTAGAAATTCTAAAGCGAAATTCCATTTTCCACACTTATGGCAAAATTGGTCATCCAAACAACTCTAACAAAACCCAATTCCTACACACATTGAGGATATCCATACAATACCTTAGACAATTTTTCCTCTTCACTATAATCACAATAACCCATTTTTCATGCCATTACAAATCCTCAGCATGGCCAATTGGATTACAACTAGCTTGTTTAACCCTTAAGTTTCCTGGGCAACGTAAGGTAGAAAATTCGCAAATTCTATCCTACCCCCGGGGTACCTTCCTTTTGATAACCCCTGGTTTCACAATATAAGTATAACTTATTATCTATTTCTTGCAAGCGTACGTCTACAACCTAGTGATCATTGGGCCATTGTTGCATCATCTAGGTTGTGGGTTCAAATTTCTTCCACAACAAATGAGGATTTTTTTTTTAAATTAAAAAATAAACCTATCCCAACACAATCACATTTCTCTCTCCTCCCCATTATTCCAAAACACGACCACCACCCGAGCCGCCACCACCTCTGTCACCAGCCGCCAACGACCCACCACATAGACCACCAACGTCCGACAACGTCTTCCATTCACCACCACGTCATCGATTCTCCCTCCCTCTCCTCCATTTTCTTTTCTCTTTCACTTTTCCCTCACTCCAATTTGCTTACTTTTCTTTCTCCTCCAATCGTTATTTTACAACAAACACAAATCATTTTAGAACAAATAATATAATTATAAAACAAACAGTATCATTTGAGAACAAATATAGATAATTTTAAAATAAAAAGAGATGATTACTAAATTAATCACTACAATATAAAACAATTCATTTTAGAACATAAATAAATCCTTTTAGAACAAAACCATAAATCATTTTAGAACAAATATTGATCATTTTAGTACATAAACACGTCCTGTAATTGATCATTCATTCCAAAACAAAAAACATTCATTCCAAAATAAAAATTTATTCATTTCAAAATAGAAACCATTCATTACTGAACAAAAATCATTCATTCTAGGACAAAGAGCGTTCATTCCAAAATAAAAGGCATTCATTTCAAAATTTGAATCATTCATTTTAAAACAAAACTAGTCATTCTAGAACAAAAATCATTCATTTATGGACAAAAAAAACATTTATTACAAACATTATCGAATATATAGGGGTGAGCAAAAAAAACGGGTACCCGGAACCAGAACCGGAACCGATTTGGGATCCGGCGGGTCCGGAACCGTTGTCTAAGGGTACGGTCCGGTTTCGGTTCCTTAAAATGTGGACCTGTTACCCGCCGGGTACCCGTTAGTAAAGGGGTTCAAACGAGTACCCGTTAAACATCGGGTACCCGTAATTGTGAATTTGAGGAAGTTATATAAAAAATATTTAAAAAAAAAAGTTTTTAAATTTTTTTACTAAAGTCTAGACACTTCTATTACTCAGAAACCTAGACACTATGAATTATCCCTCCATCTACCAAACTCCGAAACTCCTACCAAACACAACATTTTCATCTTCATCTTCATAAATCATACGGATCTCCATCTTCGCTCTCCATCTACAGATCTACACAACATCAATTCAGTTCAATTCAACATCTCCATCTACGGTCTCCATCAAACTCCGAATTAACAGTAAGTTATTGATTATGTTTTTACAAATTGATTTTGTATTGCATTTCTTTAATTTCGTATTGCATTAAATCATTTTCTGATTTCGTATTGCATTTCTGATTCAATTCGTATTCCATTAAATCATTCTTTCATTTCATATTGCATTTCTGATTTTTACTTCGATTTTGAAATAACAGGTGTTAAGTCAACGGGTACCCGGGACCTGGTGTGGCTGTGGACGGGTCCGGTTCCAGTTCCTATATTTCAGGAACCGTTGAGTAACGGGTACGGGTACGGGTAGCATTTTTAGGAACCGTTGTATTACGGGTACGGATCCGGTTCCAAGGAATCGAAGCGGGTACCGCTCTTGCTCACCCCTAAATATAATCATTACAAAACATTAATGAGTCATTATAGAACAAAAACAAACCAATACAAAAATAAAAGATCTTTACAAAAACAGTTCATTAAAAAACAAAAATAAATCATTGCGGAACATAAACAAATAATTACATAACATAATTAGATACACACCACAAACTCTACCTAGTGCTATAAACGATCGATAAAATGGTTAATATGTGTCTTTGTTATGAATGCTATAAACATGAATTGCTTTTGTCCTGGAATGATTTTTGTCTCGGAATGAATGATTTTTGTTCTCGAATAAATGTTTTTTTTCCTAAAATGAATGATTTTTGTCCTATAATAAATGATTTTTGTTTTGGAATGAATGGTTATTGCTATGAAATAAATGGTTATTGTTCTGAAATTAATGGTTTTGTTTTGGAACTAATGGTTTTTGTCATGAAATGATGGGTATTGTTCTAAAATGAATGATAAATGTTTTGGAATGCATGGTGTCTGTTTTGAAATGAATGGTTATTATTCTAGAATGAATAGTTATGAGTGGTGTTTGTTTTGGAATGAATCGTTTGTCCAGAAATGAATAGTTATTGTTCAGAAATGAATGATTACTGTTCTGGAATGAATGGTTACTATTCTGAAATTAATGGAATCTGTTTTGAAATGAATGGTTTTGATTTTGGAATGAATCGTTTTTGTCCTGAAATTAATGATTTTTGTTCTCGAATGAATGTTTTTTGTTTGAGAATAAATGTTTTTGTGTCTGGAAATGAATGGTTATTATTCTGAAAAGAATGGTTACTGATTGGAATGAATTTGTTTTATAGTGGTTTGTTTTTGTTATAGAATGATATGTTGCTATAGAATGATATATTTTTATTTTATAATGGTTTGCTTTTGTTATAGTATAATTCGAAACAAAAATTTTGTTTTCCTAAAAAAATTGTTATAACATGATTTATGTTTGTTATAGAATGGTTTGTTCCCTTGGATTTGCACCACCTACATTTCACTTTCTCTCTCTTTCCCTTTACCCACTCTCTCCTCACAACCCAACCCCGCCTCCGACAACCGCCCTCCACCTGCGATTTCAGGACCGTCGATGTCTTTCGACGTGGCTATATTCGCCGCTTCTCCACGACCTCCTCTCTTTCCTTCCCTCCACTATCCTTACACTCTCCTACCTCATTTTCTTTGTTGCCACCACTCGATTATTGTCGCCACCGCATCAACACCGTCCGCCGCCACACACGCACGCTGCTTCACCACCGTCTGCGAGGAGAAAGAAAGAAAGAAAGGAGGAATAAAAATGAGGAGAGAGAAGAAAAAGAAACATAGAAAATGGTAGAGGAGAAGAGTAGTGGCGTCGCGGGGTGGGGGCCGGGTTAGAGGTGTCACAGCGGTGAGGATGGTGGTGGTGGATACGGTGGTTGTGGTTGTTGGGTATGCCGGCTGCGGGGACGGGGCGAGATGAAGTGGGTCGTGGGTGGGTAGAGGGGAGGAGAGAGAATATAAGATTGTGATTCATTTTGTTTTCATTTGATTACAAATGCAATTGGGGTGGTGCTTGGACTGGTGAATAATTGTTGTTGCCTCTGGAATTATGTTTGGGCTGCATAAAAAACTGAACACATAAGCTAAATGGCCAGGGGGTACAGATAGAATGGTACCCCCGAGTACCATAGATGGACTGTAGAAAATTTAGTGAAACCAAGGCAACATTAAAACTTGAAACCAAGTCTTTTCTAGGAGGACACTTGACATTCATTAATTGGATAGAACATAAAATATCATTAAATACAATTATCGGTTAAAATATGGTAATAAATGACCATAGTGTAGTTAGTACTCCGTATTAGCTAATTTATGGAAAATAATCATTATGCTAATTTATTAGAAGGGTAAATTCCCGTGGTGCCCCCGAACTATGTCAGAATGCGCGTGGTGCCCCTACCTTTGAAACTTGTACAATGTGGTGCCCCTGAACTTTGCACCTATAGGCACTTGGTGCCCCTAAGCCCTCTAATTCACTAACGTCGTTAACTTTCGGATGTTAAATGGTGATGTGGCACAGAATTAGTAAATTTAATTAAATTTTTAATAATAACTAATGATTAAATGAAAAAAAAAAAAAAAAACCCAATTTTTTCTCTCTCCTCACCTCCCCCACCACCCCACAGCCCCACCGTCGGCAACTCCCATCACCTCCCCCCTTCCCCGAAATTTCACCACTGGGCCGCATACGGCGGCGCGAGCCCAGTGGGGTGTCTCATCTAGGTCGAAAACAGTCCAAATAGGGTTGTTTTCTACCCAAATGAAAAGGGCGACCAGATCTGGGCTCGCGCTACCGTATGCGGTCCAATGGTGGCATTTCGGGGAAGGGGGGAGGTGGTGGGGGTTGCCGGCGGTGGGGCTGTGGGGCGGTGGGGGAGGTGAGGAGAGAGAAAAAATTTGGGTTTTTAATTTTTTAATTTTAGATTTTATGTTTTTTATTTTAATTGCTAGTTATTATTAAAAGATTTAATTAATTTTATTAATCCTATGCCACATCACCTTTTAACATCCAAAAGTTAACGCCGTTAATAAATTAGAGGGGTTAGGGGCACCACGTGCCTATAGGTGCAAAGTTCGGGGGCACCACGTTGTACAAGTTTCAAAAGTAGGGGCACCATGCGCATTTTGACATAGTTCTGTGGCACCACGGGAATTTGCCGTTATTAGAACAAAGAAAATCCAACATTTTTCTTATAAAACGAATATAAACAATAAAAATACCCAGCCCGGGCGTAGCCTTGGCATACAAACTAGTCCATCATAAAACTTTGGCATCTAAGTTTAGCTGCCAACTTTGACCTTTTCTTCAGTTAATGCATTAGTCTCGTGTCTATGCTGATGAGCTGACCAATCCGTCTATGGTACCCCGGGGGTACCATTCTCTTCGTACCCCCGGCCCAAAAATAAGCCCAAATCGCAGTTTCTTCTCCCTTTCCTCATCTGGGCATCTCCCTCATATTTGCACCAGTCCAAGCCCAATACAACAAAACAAAACCCAAACTCAATACAACAAACCTAAACCCAAACTCAATCTCTCTCCTCCCTTTCCCCACCCCTTACCTACCCGACCACCACCACCAACCACCCCAGCCACCGCCGTCGCCTTCACCAACCGCCACCCTAGGCCCTAGAAAACCACCACCGGAGGCGCAACCCTCCGGCGACCACAACCCCCTACCCCCGCAGTAGCATTTTCCCTCCTCCCACCTCATTTTCTCTTTTTTCTTCCATTTTCTCTCTCCTCAAATTTCTTCCACCTGTTTTAGGCCACGACGACGACCATCTTGCTGGGCTCGCGCCGCCGTATGCGGCCCAGTGGTGAAGAACTCGGGGTGAGGGGAGGAGGTCGGAGTAGGTAGCGGTTGTTGTGGAGGGCGGTAGGGAGGGTGGGGCGCGGGGCCGGGGGGGGGGGTGGGGGGGTGAATCTGAGGTGAGAATTTTTTTTTAATAAATTTTTTTTATTATTAGTTATTAAATACAAAAATTTAAATAAATCTTACTAATTGTATTTATGTTCTATAATGAACAGTTTTTGTTCTATAATGATGTATTTATAGTCTATAATGATTAGTTTTTGTTACGGAATGACATATTTTATGTTCTATAATGATCAGATTTTGTTTTATAATGATAAGGTGGCCGGGTGGTGGTTGGGGGAAAAGAGGAGAGATAAGGTGAAATTATTCAAATTAGATCATTTTATTATAATAACAACGAAAAACGATCATTATAGAACTAATAACGATTCATTTCAAGACAAAAAAAAATTATTCCAAAATAAAAATTATTCATTACAGAACAGAAACCATTCATTCTACAACAAAATTAATTCATCCTAGAGCAAAAACATTCATTCCGGAACAGTAACCATTAATTTCAGATCAGTAACCATTCATTCAGAACAAAAATCATTCATTTTATAACAAAAACAATTCATTATCAAACAAAAATCATTCATTCTATAACAAAACTCATCCATTCCAGAACAAAACTAACCATCCTATGACAAAAACCAACCATCGTAGGACAAAAACCATTCATCCTAGAACAAAAACTAACCATCCTAGGACAAAAAACAACCATCTCAGAACAAAAACTAACAATTCCTAGACAAAAACCATTCATCCTAAAACAAAAACTAATCATCCTAAGACAAAACTAACCATTCCTAAACAAAAACCATTCATCCCAAAACAAAAACTAACCATTTTAGAACAGAATCTAATCATCCTAGGACAAAAACATTCATTTTTAAAAAATAACCCTTCATATCATGACAAAACATTCATTCCTAAACAAAATTTATTCATTACATAACAAAAATCATTCATTTCACAACAATAAGTATTCACTCTAAAACAAAAATCATTCATTCCAGAACAAAAACTAACCATTTCAGAACAATAAGTATTCATCCCAGAACAAAAACTAACCATTCTAGAACAAACGTTTTATCATTCCAGACAAAAGTGTCAGTCATCCTAGGACAAAAACAACCATCTCAGAACAAAAATTAATATTCCTAGGACATAAAACAACCATCTCAGAACAATAGTTAATCATCCTAGGGCAAAAACTAACCATTTCAGAACAAAAGCAAATCACCCTTTGACAAAAATCAATCATACTGAAACAAAAACTAACCATCCTAGGACAAAAACCATCAATTTTATAACAAAAAGTAACCATTCTACGACAAAAACCATTTATACCAAAACAAAAAGTAACCATTTTACGACAAAACTAACCATTGCAGAACAAAAAGTAATCATTCTACGACAAAAACTAACCATTTTAGAACAAAAGGCAATCATTGTAGGACCAAAACCAACCACACTGAAACAAAAACTAACCATCCTAGGACAAAAACCAACCATCTCAGAACAAAATCTAACCATCCTGAATCAAAATCCATTCATCTCAAAACAAAAGCTAACCATCCCGAAATAAAATCCGTTCATCTCAGAACAAAACCTAACCATCCCGAAACAAAAGCCGTTCATCGCGAAACAAAATGAATTGTTATGTAACGAATGATTTTTTGTTCTAGAATGAATGATATTTGTTTTGAAAAGAATGGTTATGTAATGAATGCTTTTTTGTTATAAAATGAATGATTATTGTTCTAAAATGAATTCTATTTGTTTTAGAATGAATTCTTTTTGTCTTGATTTATTTAATCTGAAATAAGTAGTTTTTGTTCTAAAATGAACGATATTTGTGTTAAAATGAACGATTTTTGTTTTAAAATGAATACTCCCAGATTAAAACAAATTACCAATAACAAAAATATAAAAACAAAATAAAAAAGACCCACCCCTCCCATTTTCTCTCTCCTTCCCCAACCACCCCCTCCCCC
>JBBYHQ010306464.1:7156-43353 GCA_038382645.1 Spergularia azorica | reverse complement strand
ATCAAGCCCACGAAATGGGCCCGTGACTACAAACCCACCAGAAATTAGGGTTTCCACTCTATATAAATAGAGTTCCTCTCAATCATTTTCAGGTTGGAAAAATCAGAGAGAAGAAAACCCCCAGAGGAATTCTCTACAAACTCCCAGCCACACGCAGTCAACAAGCACAACCGTGCCGCCTGCAAATCAAATCGAACGCAAGTTCAAACCCCCAAATAAACAATCAAACTCAAACGTTCAAGGAGAGATTCAAGTCCCGGCGACCCTCTCAAGAACAACAGCAACGCACGCGGACAACGCGCGCACCCCTCTGCAGCACGTACGCTACCAGTGTAGTGTATCGTACGGCGCACTCCCTACTGCGTAGTAGAATTCAGAGGATTACATTAGAGATTGTATACACAACATTTCTGATATTAATAATTAAATTACTTTGTTTCCTTATTTTGTCTCAGTACAAAATTCGCGTTAACAGTTTCCTGTATGAGTAGTTGCTTTTTAATTTGTTAAAAGTTAACAAATGAAAAAACTGCAAGAACGCAATCGAATCACTGCACGCAAAGTTCAAAAGTCAACTGATCAAGAGATATTATGCTGCGCATATGATCAGGGAACTTGCTTAGTTTATAAGAGCCTTAACATATAATTAACCACGATGACTTCTAATAAATTACATAAAAATATGATCCAATAATGTAAAGTTTAATTAATTATCACGCAATTCCCTACTAAATTACGTAATTAGTTTCCATTTTATGTTCTTCACAAATCAAAGATGGCAATAACAAGAGGCTTCATCAACTCTCACGTAGTCCTCTGCTTTACAGCATTCTTGTTGCCTATTCTTCTCTTCTCCGCTGATTCTCACCCGGTAAGTTATTCCCTCTGTTAACGTTTGTTTTGTCTGTCGGAAACAACTTTTCTATAATTTCATACAAAAACAAACTAACTACCTTTAGTTGTCTGCCTAGCTATAAATGGACATACCTTAACATTGTATGTTGTTACTTGTTAGTGAATCACGTAAATCTGTTTGTTGAATAATCTCGATTAATGTTTGATTACTCTCCCGCATGCCTTAAAACAACTTGCTTGTAGGACGACTGGCTCAACCATGGAGGAGACCTACACAACAGAAGATTCGCGTCAAAGGAGACAAAGATCAGTCCGAAAACAGTACAAAACCTTAGACTAAAGTGGAAATTCGAAGCTAAGAGAGATATAACAGCAACTTCAGCAATATATGATGGAATTTTATATTTTCCTAGCTGGGATGGCTACATTTACGCGGTTAAGGCTTCGGATGGTTCACTCATTTGGAAGCAGTTCATACAAGAGCTCACTGGGATCGGCTCCCCTGGCTTCGTGTTCAATGTGAACGTGACCGTGGCGAGGGCGACTCCCACCATTGCTCCTGACATGGGACTTGTCATTGTTGGAATTTACGGACCATCTTATGTGATTGCTCTTAGGATCAAGGATGGCTCATTGGCTTGGATGACTCGGGTAGATAGTCATAATTCGAGTTTCATTACTATGTCCGGCACCTACTACAAAGGGTAGTTAATCTGCTCCGTTTTATTTTTTTCTTTTGTTAAAAGTCTGATTTGAGTTTCTTTGGTATATCTAAACCAAACGTTAACAAAGGAATAGAACGACAGAGCGAGTCATTCCAATAATTTTTATTCATAATCTTATAATCTCCGATACTGAAAATTGACCCACTTTTTCATGTTAAATTACTACTCTTTTTAGGTCTCTTTACGTGGGTGTATCATCACAAGAAGAAGAAACTAGCATTGAAGAATGTTGCACATTTCGAGGGAGTTTCGCTAAACTAGACGCAAAAACAGGCTACATACTATGGCAAACCTACATGTTACCAGACAACCATGGCGAGCGAGGGGAGTACGCAGGGGCCGGCATTTGGGGTAGCAGCCCAGCAATCGACACGACTCGAAACCTCGTCTATATAGCCACCGGAAACCTCTACTCAGCTCCACAACACATTCGTGATTGCCAAGTTGAAGAGAACAACCAAACAATCCCATCACATGCTGATACATGTGTAGAGCCCGAAAATCATTCCGAGTCATTTTTGGCATTAAGTTTGGAAACTGGTAAAATTCAGTGGTACCATCAATTAGGAGGGTACGATGTTTGGTTCTTTGCTTGTAACAATTTGACTAGTTCACCGAGTTGTCCTCCTGGACCTAACCCTGATGCCGATTTTGGCGAGGCACCCATGTTGCTTACTGTTGAAGTTAATGGGACTAAGAAAGACATTGCGGTCGCAACGCAAAAGAGTGGGTTCACTTGGGCTCTTGATCGGGACAATGGTGATCTTCTCTGGAGTACGGTATGTTCACGGACAACTCTTGATCGAACTAAAGAAAAAACAATAAAAACATTTGCTAATAAAATGAAATGTCATTTTCGTTTTCTATTTGGTCAATTTTGTTTTGCTTTCCTTTGCTTAAGCTCTATTGGTTGCAACATGGCTAATATGTGATCAATAGATAGCTTGTCATCAATCTTACACGCAAGGTGATATAAAAGTTAGGGTGGCTTGTTCTAACTAGTGGTGACAGATTTTGGCGTATGTGTAAGAGTATAATGGTTGTACCAAAAATTTGGAAAACATGTGTTCTTGCAAAAACTATAAAAAAAAAAAAAAAAGTGCGATTGGGTTTTTGTACTCTAATAAATATTTCTAAACATAAGATATGTTGTACATAATATTCTTAGTAATATAAATTGTAGGAAGCGGGACCGGGAGGTCTAGGTGGAGGTGGAACATGGGGATCAGCTACAGATGAGCAAAGGGTCTACACAAACATTGCCAACACTGATGGTCAAACCTTCAACCTTAAGCCATCCAACCGTACCACTAATAGTGGTGGTTGGGTGGCTATGCAGAGTCAAAATGGCAAAGTTTTATGGTCCACAGCAAACCCTAGCAACGCCACCTCCAACGGCCCCGTCACGGTGGCTAATGGGGTTGTTTTCGTAGGATCAACGAACGGGAAAACAGGACCAATATATGCCATGGATGCCAAAACAGGGGATATTTTATGGTCATTTCTAACAGGAGCAACTATATTTGGAGGTGTCTCGGTTAGTGATGGTTGCATTTATGTTGGACATGGCTACAAGGTTGCAATTGGATTTTTTAGTCCAACTTTTACTAGTGGAAAAACTCTATTTGCGTTTTGCCTAGATTAGTAGGAAGCTAAGCTTAATGAATAGTAATTGCAATCTTCTATTGGGCAATGCTAAAGAATACTCCCTCCTACTCACAAAGATCTCCTCCATTCGAAAAAAGTTTTTGGTTATGCATGTTTGAAGCTACTTTTAGACCAAATGAATCGTTCACTTGTTCTAAAAATTAGTTATAGTATTATGCATTACATTCTACCAACTCCACTTTATTTTAAGGTAAGCGGGTTTTTCATTTGGTCTAGAATTAGCTCCGAATATACCTACTCAAAAACTGAAAAAGTAAGAAGGAAATCATAGTGGATAGAAGGGTATATATACTTGTGTAAGAACACGAAGTTGCAATCTATTGGTGATTATTGGTTATGTAAATGTAGATGTAACTGATACGGAGTGACTTTTCGCTCATGTATACAATAATAATAATGGAGTCAACGTCCCATAGGGGATCAAAAGAAGCAGTTACCATTTAGCTATCCTTAACATCTCTATGTCTTAAAGGAAATGTTATACATATATACAAAAAATTCAGAAATCATGGGCGTGCACAGATGTGGTGCACGTGTCCCGCTATGCACCCCCTAGATCCGCCAATGTGATTAAGTACTCCTAGTAAGGATTAACGTTGGCTACTTGGTTAGTAATTAGGATATATCAATCTATTCGAAAATTGATTATCTCAAGTTCAAATCCTTATATCTCCACTTCCGCAAAATGTTGCTACTACTTTTATGCTAGTTTTGGATTTCACCTCCAGATTAAAAGGGTTATTAAATTTCCGTTCTTAACTAGATTCGTACGTGTCTTATCTTATTACGACATAGCGTTTGGATCTAAAGTCTAAACTCGTAATAAATTCATAGTTTACGTAGCACACGGTTTCATGATTGACCATATTATATCCAACAACATTTTCATATCATTCAACGTTGAATGTTCAACTTATGAGTTATGGTTGATAAGATCATATGAATGCGACTCCAAATGAAATATTTTTCGAAAGTCAAGTATACTGCATAGGACAACTATTATTGCGTTATCCAAAATTCCCAAACAATTAATTGAATAGTTTGTTGCCTGGATTATAAATGTGATCTATTTTACGTTGTAATCAAAATTAAAGTTAATCCAACTCTACTCTATACTTGAAATTAAATGGAAAAGACACATATCTTTAATCTTCGATTTACTACAATTGCACTAACTCGATTGTTATTTGCTTCACAACCGGTAAGTTTCTCTTACTCTAAAGTTTGGACATCGTATTTACGATTGTTAACATTTAGTTTATACGTAATGATAGGAGCAAAATTGGTTGAACCATGGAGGCGACCTCCATAACAGGAGGTAAGCCACCAACGAGACGAAGATAAGCCCAAAATCGTAACAAACCTAGCTCTAAAGTGGAAGTTTAAGGCAGGAAGGGACATAACAGCTACACCAGCGATATACAGAGGAGTTTCATATTTTCCGAGTTGGGATGGGTTCATATACGCTGTAAATGCATCTAATGGACGGCTAGTGTGGCGACGAAATCTACAACAAATCACCGGGATAAAAACGTCGGGAACAATTAATGGTGTGGATTAATGTGACAGCGGCGAGAGCGACTCCGACAATAGCAGCACTTGGACTTGGTCATTGTTGGAGTGTATGGACCGTGTGTTGGGTTGCTCTCAACAGAGTCAATGGCTTGTTTGCTTGGATGACGACTAAACTTGATCGCAAATTCCACGGTGAGAATGGTACCTCAGGCCCAATTCAATGAAATTTTCGTTCAGAGTAAGCTATTGGCCCAATATGTTGGTGATGTGGCCTGTGCTTAATGTAGTGGTGGCCGGCGTAGGAATATGGGTGAGGTTGGTCGGAGGTGGGGTGGAATATGGCACCTGGTGGCTGGTTCTACTGTGAAGAACTGAAGAATTGAAGAAGTATGACTAATTGTAAGTTTATGTGGGTGTCAGTGTAAGCTTAAGCCATTATTGTTAATCTCTTTGTTGCATATTTTTTTTTTTTGTTAACCTAATTTACCGCCAAAAGCTTGGCGAACCTTGTGTTAGCAAGCCCCCTCTGATGTGCAGTGTGTACCTATGACTTAAATTCAACATTCTACTTTATGATTAAAGTCTTTAGCTTTATGCTTCCTGTCTAAGAATTAGTTTGGTGTTCAATTACCTTAATCCAAAGTCGGATCATGATCACTAAATTCGCTTTACTGATGTTACATCTACAGTACACATAATTTTTCAAGGGCGGCATAGATCATTTATGTTGTTACTGCCGTCCTCTAGAATGAATTTGGACTTGATACTTTGAGATACTTGATAGTTTGTTGTTGAAGGTTATTTCGTCACTAGACTTGATAGCGAAAGCAACAAGTCATAGTTTGTTAATGGTTGATGATTTCACTCTTCTTCCTTTTTCTCCGTTTGCGCCCGACTTCTGCTTGTCACTGATGTTTGAAATAGGAGGAGCATAGACAATCTCTCTGTCTTTTTTTTAGGTTTTGATGATTAGTTGTTGGGGATTGTATAAATTTGAAGTTAGCCTCTGAGTTGTTGGTGTAACAAATAGAGTTTAATTGAGCCGGCTTAACAGTTCAACCCGTTATAAGTTGGTCGATACAGATTGCTGATCCACCCCTCTAGATAGCATTAATAAAGCAGTCGTTGCTGAGTGATGTTACTGTCAGCCTGTCAGGTACCATTAGCAAGTTTATTATCGATAAATATATTTGGTTTGAATCTCTCACATATTTAAACTAAACGAAACGTTAATAATCTAAAATGGAGAATGGAGTACTTTTTCTTCCAGAAGTCCGTTGATAGCACGACTTTGAATTCGAGTGAAATGTTGGTGATTACTTGGATCCTCTAGAAATTCGTCTCCCCTCGAAGTTAAATTTGGGTCGAAATATATAGTCGCCATCAAAATATATTGGAATTGGAGGGGGAGGAGCAAACGTTCAACAAAATCATAACATAAAAACTCAATTAACTTTCATTTTTGCCGGAAAAAGCTCAATTTTTACTTAGTACGGAGTATGTTTCTTACCACTCTGTTTGCCTTACCAGGGTAAGGCTTAATCCGACGTTCTTCTAATTCGCCATAAAGCGGGAGCTTTTGAGACACGGTACCTCTTAGAACTTTGATAGATGGACAACTCAACAATTTTGCACCCCCTTCTCACAACCATGCAATTAGAAAACTATTATTTGAAATTCCCCCAATATTGATGGTAGAAATTAATTAGATATGATTGGTGTAGCAGTGTAGCGTAAGCCATACTTAGTGGAGGGCAAGCACATAATCTAGGTAGTAAAGGGACATTGAGCAGACAAACATTCACTCCCAGGAGAACGTTGCAATGGACATCTTTACAGGACACCCTTAGTTGTTATGGTCAACTAAGTTGTATTATCTCCTTAATTATTTATTAATTATATTCATTAGGGTTACTTTTCTCCCTGTTCTTCGGCTGGTGGAAATGGCACACACGAATGTAACCTTTATATTGGAGTCAAGGCCGCAGTTTATACGTCCTGCTAGTCAAGTGTGATGTATAAGACATACGGAATAGTGTCGTTGGTGAGGATTGCATGAATACGGACACGAACACGAAATATACAAGTTTGTATCATTTAGAATTATTATGGCTTTATGGGGTCGGTGACTGTGAGATACTATTATGTGTTCAATGTAGTGAGGGAAATCGACAAAGGAAAATGTGAAGAAGCTCTTAGAACGATATTACGAAGATGATTAGATCATTTCGCTCTAGAAATATTCTTGCAATGCGATTATTTGAAGATACAGAGTTCAAAATGGTATCAATAACCAGTTTTAAATCGCAATCTAACTTGATTTAGAATTTTATACTTTTATTTATATTTTTCAAATTTCAATTTCGTTAACGTTCAATTTAAATACTCTGTACTATGCGAGGAAAAATCAAACGATAACGATCAATGAAAACGTGGTAGTGTTTGGATATATACTCGTTGGATATAGCATGATAGTGGGAGGAGGAGCCTTTCAAGCAATAAATCACGCAATTGACATCTTTGCGTTTCCATTTATTAATTTTCTCCTTTCCCTCTTTACTCTTCACTCTTTACTCCCTTTCCTTACAAATTACTAATTACTCACTAATTAATTACTCCATAATCTATTCTCTATTTCTTTCTTTAATTATACTCCTCACCTAAATTTTTTAATTATTCCAATTAAATACTCATCTCACCATCAACCTCCTTCCCCCATTTTCCATCAAAATTATTTATTTATTCATTTGATCACCATCCTCATTTTCTCTCCCCCACAAAACTTCTCATTGAAGTTCTTCATCTTTTCTCCCATTTGACTGTTGAACTCTTCCTCGAAATTTCTCCTACCAACTCCCTTCCTTCCAATCCCATTATTATTTTTTCAAATCTTATAAAACCATCTTCATGGTTTTATTTTTGGTCATTATTTCTAATTAATTTCTTGTCCTCCCCCAAATTAATGAATCTCATCTCACTCTAATTATATCCATTTTCATTTATTTCCTCAAAGATTTGGGTTTTTTAGCCGTTTTTTTCCCCTAAATTACCCACAAATTATGATTCAACATTTCAGCCCACAAATTTAAATTCAAATATTCTTGATTTCTTATTATAATTATAATTTTCATTGTTTTGTTCAATAAACTCTGCTTTTGAGGGTCCAAATTATGTGTGTAACATACTAGCTGTAATCATTTTGAACATTTCCATTTGCTCAAATTGTTCCATAATTTAAGTAATTTTTCCAATTTTATTAAGTCTAGGTTTTTATTTTTTGACTAACTTTTTCAGCAATCCCAAAATTTTGGGGAATGTTTTTTCTTATCTGTTCATCAATCTCAAGAACAATCAAATTGCCCACCTTTTAAATTTTTACTCCTTTCTAAACTCCCCTGCATTCCTCTGTTTTTTTTTTCACATCCCCTGTTTTTTTACCCACTAGTAATTTTTTACTTGTGAGATTGTACAAATTGATCAAAGATTGAACCTTTAGTTCATTGTTTGAAACTTAATCTATACGCAAATGGGTTGCGCGGGTTCTAAACAATCGAAATGCCGGCACTGTCAAGCAGCGCCGTATTCTCCGATGAGCCGCCGGAGTTTTTCAATGAACGTTCATCACCCACCGGAGAAGAGGGGTGATAGCTACCATGTGGTAGCACTAACATCGTCCACATTGGGATCAATCAAGCTCGACGAGTCGAGAAATTCGATATGGGATGACTATCATGGAGATGAAGAAGTAGTTGAAGCGAATGAGCGCCAAAAGCCGAGACATAATCAAGTTGGTGTTGATAAAACCGCGGAATTTACAATGGGAATGATTGAGGCTAAAGCTTGGTCTAAGATGATTGATGAGAAAATTACGAGAGTTGCTCCTAGAACGCCTATAAGAACGCCCCCGGGCGAGCCTGAGACGATTAATGTGGAGGAATTGATGGAGGGGCTTGAAGAGAGTAGCCCTTTGAGGCTTCCTGAACACGTTAGGAGCTTTTCTTTTCATGTTTCGGCTGATTCGATTCCGCCTCTTGTTGATTTTCCGAGAGCTGGAGGTGGAGTAGGGGGAGGGAAGGATGATGGTCTTGTTTCGCCTAAGAAGACGATATGGTTTGATTCTCAAGAGAAGGAGAATAATCGTGGGTTTGTTTCGAAAGCATTAGTATCAGAGTTTGATCCTGAAGTTATATCCGCGTTTAGGAAGGCGCTTGAGGAGTTGTCTCCTTCAAACCCTTTTTATCTTAAGCCTCGAGATGGGAGTCTTGCTCTTGAAGTTACTAAGGAGATTTGTTGTGATGATGTAGCTCAAGAGAAGAAAATGAATGGTTTTGGTCATGTTAATGGGTTTGTTGATAGGATTGTTATAGAAGAAGAGAAGGAGAACTTGGCTCCGTCCGAAAATGGAGATGGTTCTTCCAGTGGGTTTGTTGAGGAGGAGATGGTTGATGAGGATGAAATGGAGGATGATGGGAGTGTTGTGGAACACGAGTATGAGTCCGAAGATTACTCGAAAGAGAGGGTGATTTTGTACTTCACAAGCTTAAGAGGAGTGAGGAAAACACATGAGGATTGTTCTTATGTGAGGGTCATCTTAAAAGGGTTAGGAGTTAGGGTTGATGAGAGGGATGTTTCTATGCATTCAGGGTTTAGGGATGAATTGAAGGAGCTTCTTGGAGAAGATGTTAAAGGCGGCCTCCCGAAGGTGTTTGTAGGGGAGAAGTACATTGGTGGTGTCGATGAGATACGTAAATTACACGAAGACGGGAAGCTGGAGGAGGTTGTTGAGGGTTGTGAAATGATGGACGACGATGGTGGTAACTTAATCGATGTTTGTGACGCTTGTGGTGATGTTAGGTTTGTTCCTTGTGAGACGTGCTCAGGAAGCTGTAAAATTTACTATGAATGTGAGGAGCATGATGAAGAGTATGAGTTGGATGAGTATGGATTTCAGAGGTGTCCTGATTGTAACGAGAACGGCCTCGTTCGATGCCCGTTATGCTGCTACTGAGTTCCATTATTGTATGGGGGACTATGGTAAAGACATGTTTACCATATCTGTTTTATCATCGAAAATTTTGTTTTCTTCCTGTGAGATCTGTATTGTACAGTAGGAAAAGTTTGATGTATCAGAAAAAAGGGTTTTTTTTGGTGATACATACTACAGTTCAGATAATTGCTGACTAGTGATTCTTAGCAGGGTGCTTGGCTGCTTGCAAAGGCCTGTCTCAATGTATACTACACGATCTCACTATTTGGAGATCATATATCAATGCTTGTATACTTCTTGTTTACTCAACAATGGAGAAATAAATTCTCAGGTTGTTGGCATTCCTGTCTATCTACTTTATTTCCTGTCATATTCATGCCTCTTATAGCTGATACATGAACAGAAGTCAAGTGTTGCAGTAGTTTTTTCCGAGTCTTAGCCATAAACGTACCGGTTTTGTTGAACGCTATGGTTTCACATGACGATTCATGTTAGCCGATCACTTTGTTGTTGTTTGTCAGAGATTCCAAATGCAATCTAGTCAAGTGACAAGGGTCAGTTCAAAGAAACTAGCTAGTCTGACAACTAACATATGCTGTTTTTCTGTCAGATTCTAAGTGCTACACTTTCACTTACAAGTAGTAATTCTGTATGTATAAGCTGTAAGCTAGTCAAGTGACAAGAACTAACAGTTCTACCACAAGCATCCTGATCAACTACTAATACATTGACTTTCCACCTTAACTTGAAGTCGTAAGTTTGAGACGCTAACAATACAACAGAGTACAGTTTGTCGAGTTTTATCGCTCTTGTTGTCCTAAACGACTCGAACCCATAAACCCACAGGCAAAATCATCTGATCAGAGCAAACCCATTTGCCAACTTTAGCCAAACCTTTACATAAGAAATCCTTGTATTCACCATAAAGAAAAATCATTAGTCTGACAAGCTCATGATTTTAAAGTCTGCCACGTTGTGTTTATAATCATAGTAAATGATTGTCTGAGTTTCTTTCAGAAAATAAAAGTTGGACGTCCAATTATTTGTCACAGTCGGCAACATTAACTACTAGAAGCTCAGAAAAGTTGGTAATGGCCTATAAAAATACATAGAATAATAATATGAACGCGTCAAATTTTCATGAATTAAGTGGACTTTTTTTTTGGACGTAAAACTTTTATGTGGACTCTGGATTTGGTCAGTGTTATTATGTGAGAAATTCCAAGCTGGAAGACCATTTCCAATGGATTTTTTTTGCTGCACCACTAACAAGACCACTTCCTCGCTTACTGTTGCTTGGTGCATGGTGCATGGTGCGTGCGTATGTTTGACTCCATAAAATAATTTCAGGATGAAAATGGGAGTTTATTCGCCTAGATATCCTGAGCATGTTTCTTTCAGGATTGTCATGCACTCTCACTCTTGATTGACATGAGAAGCAAGAAATGTTTGATGGTGCACGCAATTTGAGTCTTAATTTATTGTAC
Organism: Spergularia azorica; assembly: GCA_038382645.1. Taxonomy (NCBI): domain Eukaryota; kingdom Viridiplantae; phylum Streptophyta; class Magnoliopsida; order Caryophyllales; family Caryophyllaceae; genus Spergularia; species Spergularia azorica. Next base: position 32,116 of record JBBYHQ010306464.1, on the reverse strand, counting down.
ACATATATTTATATATACTGAACTAGATTTAGTATTATCCTGAAATTTTCCTGTTTTATATGTGCAACAATGCTACACAGTACATCACCTAACCTTACTTAGTCTTATCGTGAATCGATAATTGCAACGCACATATTGATCTATGCGCCTGATTCACAAGTCAGTTGGAACACATAATTAGGAAGTTCTGTTAGGCCATAACTTGAATCCGTGACTTATCTAGTGGCATATGTGTACCTTTAGTGAAGTCCATTTTGACTAGCATTCTATTGAAATTTCCTTTGAATTAATAATTTGGGAATGCTCAATTCAGTTATCTATCTATGACTCCTTCTGTTTTTTCAGATCGTCACTATCGGCTAGATATGTATGTAAGAATAATCGAAATCAAACATACGAAGTATCGATGCTACTAATAGAGTGACAAGTGGAGAAAGGATGCAAGAGTCTTCCACTCTTTCCCGTGATCGATGAGCTTACGGGGGCCAGTTCATCATGAACAAAAAAAATAAACTTGAATTACACTATAGCATCATAGACTCGTTAAAAAGTTGGAAAATGAGTGAAGAATACATAGTATAGGGACTAGGGATTAGGGAATACTCCGTGTAATATATATGTGTGCCATAATCTGTGCAAATTGACATATGAACGTAGAAGATTAGACTTAGACTTTGAATTATGTCTTAAGGTTGTAATAAGACAAGCGGAAACGGTACATCAACTGTTATGTAACGTTACTATACACCTATGTTTCTTTCCTTTTGTTTTTGCCTTCTCTTTGGCCCTTTAATACACAAGTCTTCAGTCGATCGTAGAAGTTTATCTAGGGTGTCAACTTCGTTTTCCTATATACCGCAAATTTTATACTCCTTCCACTCATATCAATTTTCCCGGTGTCGGGAAATAGGGTAGTACTCCCTACCAAACTATGCATACTTCACTCATTTCCAACTCATAAAGTCACCACTTTTAATAATTTTATCGATTAAGCTAGTTGACATCTGCACAAGATTTGAACTTGAAATCTCAATGTTAACGAAAACCTATAATTATACGAAATAAGTAAAATCAATCAACGTCTAAACTAATGATTGAGATCCGTTAAACGGCTACTGAATCAATATAGCAACTTGTTCACAATGAATTAAATCGCCTCCCAATCAATTGAAATCCAAGGATAAGGAAACCCACACGTTGGGGAGGAGAAACACAAAATCTGATATTGATGTGGGCAGCAGTTTGCCTGTCAAACGGCACAATTATTTGCCAAACTTAATTTATTATATAGTTTTAAAGTTGATTAATTATAAAGGTAGGTCGAATTTAAACAAATAGTCCCAAAAGATGTAGGGCAGTAGTTCGCCATGTGAGACTCTACCTTAGCTTGTCGGCTAAACGCCGTAGACGGCTATTCTTTAATCTCTTTTACTCCCCCTAATCACTTACTTTTTTACATTTTTACATATCAAACAAACCACAAACATTCCCTGAATCATCATCATGTATATACGAGTATACGACGGAGTAATGATTTAAGGGATTTAAACTAACCCTTCGATATTAAGGACTTGATGATTAGTATTCCACTGCTCCATTATTAGTTTTCCGGATAGTTAACATTTGGTTCGCAAATACATGTCACCTTGATTCGCAAAAAGTGTTTCACCTTTGATTTGGAAATGGAGGATGTATCCCCAGTAGACGCTCTTAATAAAAGAAAACGGAAAAAGTATTTTCACCATCGTAAAAAACGAGACCATTAGTCGACTTGAATTTCGACTGTCGAATTCTCGGGTTTGTTCTTTAACCTCTGGTTAAATTTTAGCTCTTCTTCCACTTCCCGTGCTCATAAGAGTTGGATGATACCAAATCTCATAAGCTGAGTCTTACAAACCTTTTTGTCACACAAAAAAAAAAAAAAAGAAGGAAGTGGAACAAACATTGTGCTCAACTGCCATGAATAGCGAAATTGCCTCCGGGAAACTGACTAGTAGTAGATAGTTGGAAAGTGTTAGTAGCAACTCAGATCATTTTAACAGTAGTTATCTAACTTTGGAATCATTATAGACGAAGATTTTTCGGTTTTGGCATCAATATTTCATACAAGTCTGGATTTCGATATGGAGGAGTTTGGAATATTGGTTCAGGCTACGGAAATCAAATGCATTACACTGCTATACATTTTTACATGATCGAAAAAGGTATGAGCTTATTTTCCAGTAGCTTGAGTACCCAAATTACCTGCTGCCTTAGAAGCGCGGTTAAGAGCATCGGAAACCCAAAGAGCTCCTTTCGAAAAGTAGCTGCTGTTGACAACAGCTGTGGCAGCTGAAGCTGCTGTTCTTCCTGTGAACATAGCAGCTGACTTTGTTGTCTCTGAAACTTGGTACCTTTGGTCAACAGACTTAACGACTTCCATACCGGCAAAAAGCTTATCAGTAAGCCCGATTTTGTTGCTCAGCTCAGCCACTTTGGCAACTGCAGTAGCTGACATTTGATGAGACTCGTCAAAGGCTTTAGCCTTGGTCATCGCATCTCTGCCCAAGTCATAACCCTTTGCTAGCATGGTAATCACAACTTCCTGTGCAACTGTTACTGCTTCTCCAGGGGTGGAAACAAATGGTTGACTGTGACTTGTCTGAACAGATAGATTATGAGCATGATATCAGTTTACATGAATCTATCGTCTGAATGCAAAAACAAAAGAATTTACTGTTCTAGAACGCAGAAGCTTTGGGCAAGAGTTGATAGGGTTATCTTTTACGGAGTAGAAGTTAACAAAGTTGCAGAGCAGAGACACCCATTTAAAGATCTAAGATATCGTAGAAGCTGGAACTATGGCAGCTGAAGTACTTATTTAGGATATAATACAGCAGACGAAGGAACATAATCAAGACAATAAAGCTGGGGTGGTGGTGAACACAGGAGCTCATGATGCCTGGTGCAACCACAAGACAAGAGAAAAATATCTTTAATGGAAACAATATATACCTGGTCACTAGAATTGTCTTCGCTTCTCCACGATGTACGGCTGAAGGGATCATATTCATCCACATAAGATCCCCAACGAGTGATGCATACACGTTGATCAACAATGGTGGCTCCCTAGAAGAAGAGCACAGAAAATAAGCCAAGAAACATGAACAAGACAAGAATCACTCAATTGAAGGCCAAAGGCATAAAACTATTTGAGCAGCTCATACAAAATCTATGCAATTGGAGAATTATCAAGAACGAGATAATCCTATATCTACAGGCTTATAGAAGGCCGAATCGGTAGAGGTACTGAGGTAGTACATATTCATGATACTCATAAGCCCCAAAAGATCAACAATCACATAATCACCAATGCAGGAAACACTAATATATACCACTCCGTCCCAAATTATACTTACCATGACATTTGAAAATGTGAGAGGATTTCAAATTTCACAGGAAGTTTAAATTGGAACGGAGTGGTACCTTAAAGGGGGGGGGGGAGACAGAGAGAACACGAGTCCCCAAGAATGTTTCTACTATGTTTCAGTAGCTTTCCCAAAGTTTCATCTCTGTTTTTCCTGTTTAATAAACATCCCAACTTCAAGAGTCCTTGCACCAAAAACAACCTGACCCTCAAATGCGAATTTTAAAATTAAGGTTCTGAAGAGTGAAGACCCATTGTCTTAATGGTCGTTTCGTTTGGTTCATCGTATGAATTCACAGTGCTAGGAATTTGGATTTCATAATCTAATTCATAGGAATTGACAACACTCTGTAGTATAACACAAGAACTGAAATTCAAGTAGGAACTTCCAATCACCTAGGGGGGACCAGGTAAGCAACTGCCCCAAAGATGGACAAATTGGAATTCCTGGCAAGTTCCACTTCCCGTGCATTATGTCAACCAAACAACCTCATATCTTGTAATTTCGGGGAATTTAAATTTTATGTCTTTTCAAGCGGGCAATCAAACGACCACTTAAGACTGATTCATCAGTGTGTTTCGATACACAATTTTGAGAGGGAAGAGTACCAAAGGAGTAAGAGTAAGACACTCACTTGTTGTATAACCGAGAAAACGGAGGGGAAGGGAGAGAAAACTACAAGATCAATTCAAAAAACACTTCTATGTCTCCTGCGCCTCTCCATTTCTTGCACTTAACACCTCCATCAGCACTACAATGGTGCATCAGCCCCACTCCTGCAGTCCTGCTCCCCATTGATATCAGCAACCCTACTACGTCCCACTTCAAATTGGGCTGAAATTTTTATAGTTTAGAGCAAACTATTCAAGTGACTGAATTCGGAATTGAGGTCTATAGATGATGTAATTTGTGGGTTCATGACGCGTAACGTGTAATATTGATGACTAGAATTTACCCAATCGATTAGAATGGAAACCTAGAAGAGAGAGGAGATGATGAATGAGGGGAAAATTGCAACTGCAGAGAGAAATACTAGTACTTATGGCTTAAACCATAGCTATTGGAGAAAAGTGGCGAAAACGGGTGGCAGAGAAATTTGAAGGGCATCATAGTCATGTCCTAGGTCAAGTTAGATATAAGGCTTATATTCCTTCCAAGTCTCTCTCCGCCTGAGGAAGAACGCAAGATGAGAGAAATGAAAAGGAAATCATCCCTCCATTTCCTCCCCTTCCCCCTATCAAACTATATCCAAACAATTTCCCTCCCCTCACTATGAAGAGGTGTTTTTTTTTTTTTTTTTGGGGGGGGGGGGTTACCTATTTTCACATAATGCAGCAGGGGGGGGGGAGGGTGCTTCATCATCCTGTGATGCTGATTCACGCATGTACAATAAGGGTGCTTGGATTGTCTAGCAGCAAGTTCAAACATTCACTACAATCACTAAGTTCAAACATTCATTACTTTATCCAATACTTTCCTCATTTACCTAACTTCAAACATTCACTACAACTACTTCCCTATATTAACTTATTATCTAAGTTATTCTTTGGCGCTTGCCGGCTGCGTATCCTTTACATTATCCTTAAGCTTCATGCTTATCAATCAGGAAAACAGCACATGGGGAAATAGCACCCGCGAAAGATGCAGATGAACAAGCAGAATTAGCAACGGAAATCCTTACTTTATAACAGCAAAAAGCTTATCGTGAAATGAAACGTAAACTGCCAGGACCTCCATTAGAAACTGTGCCGTGTTTTATCTAAATTTCACCCACATTGTATTTCATGTACTACCCAGACAAACAAAAGGTTAATTACTCAGATGAAAGAACCAGGCGTGATATATTAAGTGAGGACCAATTTGCGAACGATTAAAGCGAAACATTAATGACAATTAGAAGGGCATCACTAATGTGTCCAGTATCTTTCAGGCGAAGTACATTTGACCTTTGAAAAGTTTTGAAGTTTGGACATAAATCATGTCCTAATGGAAGAAGAATGAGAGCAGACGAAAGACAATGACAAAATCCTCAAATGTAATCTTCAAGCTCAATGTAGCTCTATATTCTATATGTTCAGCGATGCTGACAAGTGATATACTTACAGAAGTCCATCAATCTGGGCATTTATAGGATCAACAAAAGATATACTTACACTTAGTAAGACGGCAGTTTCCAACGCATAAGCATCTTGAAATGTTACATACGCAGTGCATCCATATTCACCAGATCTGGAGCATGATCAAAATTGACATCATTACGTTTACAAAGTAAAAATGATCTATAGAGCTCACTCATCAAACAATTAAGACTGTGGAATGAGAATTTTCAGAAACTGAGGTAATTAACAGCACAGATAAGACCAAAGAAGCTGGGTCACAAATATCATTTTCTACCAGGAATTAAGGAATGCAAAAACGAACATAAAAAAAGGGCTAGACCATTTAAAACATTAATCAAAAACCATAAACACAGGATGAAAAACATGAGCAATATGTTTGATCAGATTGAGAAAAAGGAAACACAAACCGATCTAATTTTGGGAACATTGGAGTCGTATTAATTGTCTGGTCTACGAGAGATACCTGATAATTTCAAGATGCTCAATAGCACCACAATGCGAGAAAAACTCCAGCACATCTTTCTCGGTTGCTCTGGGAGAAAGAGTAGTAACCTCTACAGTATAGCCACCAGGATACATGGTTTGTCCTGTTCCTCTATACGGTTGTAGAGCTTCTTGCAGAGTCGGTTCAGTGAAAGGCCACTTTGACCTGCTAGAGATGTCCGGGGAATCAATACAAATAATGAGCACAAAATAAAAGCATACTCGTAGTTTTTAAAAGAATTTATTTTTAGGTTACATATCATCAGACAGGTCACAAGACGTATAAGCTGATAATAGAGGCTTGAAGGGGTAATCGAGCGCTCCAATATCAATGGTGAAACTAGTATAGGTATTAAGTTAACATGGAACGATATAAATTTAACAATGAATCCTCATCAGTGCATGTGTCTCTAAACTATAATGCCAAGTAATTCAAATTTGCCAATGCATCAATAAAAAATTAGCTTTCCTATAGAAATCTTTCTTTCTGTTCAGCAGACATCACTTTGCCTACAGGTAAATATGTAACCTCTACAAAGGGACCAAAGTAGTAACACTCGTCGAATTCGTAACATTCAGCTCTTAGCTATCAAACACAAATACACATGACACGACATTTCCAGCTGAAAGAATCGGTGATTTTTAGTCATTAAATGCCTTGTTCACCAGTTAATTTAGAAGCCGTAAAGTATAGACTATCAGGATAATTTACTAGCATATCAAATGACTGACTCTCCATCCGTGCGCAGCCTCTCTATGATTCAATAGGGGTAAGGCTTGCGTGCACCCGACCCCTCCTTACCCCGCCTTATGGCGGGAGCCTTTGAGGCACTGGGGTAAAGATGTTGTTGTTGTATTCAAATGACTGACTCTCAAACTGGCAATTCTCTTTACATCCCTAAGCCAACAATGTAAAAAGCTTCCCATTCAACAAAACCAAGCTGAAATATATTGCCTTAAATGTCCCAACAACACGAACAATGTAGATACTCAAACATCAATCTAGCACAGCCTGGTGAAACTACTTTTTCATCTCAGGATACTTCCGCTGTCAGGAGAATTAACGCAAAATCACTAGCTTCTCATTCCTGTTATTGGGCACATTCAGTGTGATTCAGCACCACCATGGGAAAAAGCTCTGTCATCACTCATCAGCACATCTCGATTTTCAGACAGACCAAACCCAAACTTAACACCACCTATAACAATTAATTTCTTCCATCTCTGGACTATCTGTCCATGGTAATACATTGCAGACTCAAGATCTCCAAATCCCTAATAAATTTATCAAAGCAGCTGAAAGTCCGAAATCAATGTTGCATACTCTGAAAGTAAAACTATGATCAACAAAAAAACCAACCACGAATCCTACTCCCTTCGCCTTCCAACAATCATCCCATCACAAATTCACAGTTCACATCCACAAGCATAACTTTCAATCAAATCCCAAATCAACAGTCCAACTTTCTTCCTCCCATCTTAATTGATTCAACCAATTTTCGCAACCCGCTATAAGTTACTGCAGTAATCCCTTCCAAACATTACAGAAAACTTAAGGCCACACATGATTGCACATTTCATGCTAAGGGTAAAGTTCCGAAAAACCGAAAATTTGGAATCTTGTCATAATTATTTAACTTAGGGCAAAAAATCATTCATTCATATGGGCAACATTAATACTCCATTACAACCCAATCAAATTGAACCCAATCAAACCGAAAGATGATAACTTTTAACAGTACATCAGATTTCATAGAATCCATCAATACAAAGACACAGAAGTAAATTGTGGGTCAAGTTGACTTTCAACAGGTAAATTCAACAACAGTAAAAAAAACCCAAAAATCAAGGCATAATCAAATGAACAACTAACAGAAAAAACCCAAAAAAGTAAAAACAAAAGAAATCATAATAAACAGTAGAAAAGATCTGTAAGCTGACTAATACTGTAAAAAAGAAAAGTTGGGAAAGTTAAAGAATCGGAGAATACCTGAAATGTGAATGTGAATGTGAATGTGAAGGTGTGTTGGTCAAGGTTCGTTTTATTGGTTGGTGGGTTAAGTCTGTTGAACTCAATAGTTTCAGATGCAAGAAAGTGTGTCTGTGACAGTTTGCGTTGAAAGCAAAGGAGATTTTTTTTCCCAGAAATTAAGACCCACTGAATGAGGAGGGGAAGATTCAGAGGTGCTGCCGACTGCGCCTGACTACGCCAGGAGTCCGTCCAAGGGGGATTAGTGGTCGGCAGCGATTGTCTTTGGACCGACAAATCGCTAATTTCAAGGAGTAAGGTTGGCGTAATGATTAAGGACGAGTAACATATCATGTTTTGTGTAGTGAGAGGGCGGTCCTAAGGGATTCTGTTTGAGTTCTCGTATGTAGCAAGGAGTCCAGGAGGGATTAGTGGTCGGCAGCAATTGTGTTCGAACAGACAAATCGCTAGTTTCAAGGAGTAAGGTTGACCTAATGTTTAAGTTGTTTTGGGTCGTGACTTGTGAAGGGGTTCGAGTTTGAGTTCTCGTATTCGCTGAGGCTACCTATGTCGGGGTTTTTTTTTCTAAAAGGGTGTTGAAAACTGAAGTGGACTAAATTTGTTGAACTGGGTCAAATTTGCGTATGCTGAATTGAGTTTTAATTTTGGAGTAGTATTTACAATTGCATTAGTAGCTAGATTGAATTTGTCGTTTTGCTGAAATGACCAAAAGAAGGATTGAGATCCACTGGAGTTGAAAAATAACTCTACACGGTAGAGTTTAATTAAAATGGAAAATCAACTCTACCATGTGCATTTATCTCTTATTTTCCTAAATACATTTTCAACAAAATAATTATGCTAAAGTAATACGGAGTACAAATGATTCTATACTAATTGTCGGTTTTTTATAATTATGATTTACACCTTTAAGATGAGTCTTGACTCTTGACGCTTTTATTTTGTAATTATAAAACTGTAGTAACTATAATTGTTTAAACATTAAAATAAATCACAAACATACAATATTGTGTAGCAAACCACTAGAACATCTTTCAGGGAAAATGATACCTTAGGATTTGTGCATATTTTTGAAACCAACATATTACTACTGGAAAATGTAAAACCATAGATAGATATATCTTTGAAAATGTAAAACAATCACCCTATTACAAATGAACACCTAAGTCAAATGTACTTTCGTCCCCAATTTTACAGTTTTCTTTTTATTTAATTTTTTTCTTTTTTGTGTTGCCCAAATTACGCATGTCGTAGGCGATCTACTTTAAAGTATCTAATTACGTTAACTTAATTGGCTCACGCCAACCACGATATTGGCTGTTTCATTCACAAAATAATCAAATATAATTGAGGTATTATTTGTTTAAAGAGTTACTATACATGCTACCACTCATACATACAATTCAAATTTGACAATAACAAACCTATAGATCTAGATAGTCATGTAAAAGTAATGTTTGTCCAAGAATCAAGCTGCATGTTGAGATTCACTCATTCATCATGAATATTCCGTATTCTAAGCATTAATTAGCTTTCGAATTTCTTACAAACAATATAGTATAGTAAACGATCGTTGAACATCAATCATATCCCGTGCAAATGATTACTATTTTTTCAACCCTGCATTGTTATTAGATTTAGTCAAAACACTACTACTTGGCTCACTAGCTTAACATACACACAAAGGTCCTAGATTATTGATGCGTGCAAAACCTTATTATTAAAAAGCAGCTTAATTACAAGATTCATACGGAGTACTCCGTATCTATTAGAAATTTGCATTACACGCTAAATGTTTAGTAATACTAATTCTAGTAGCCCATCCATGCATGGAATTCTTCGATCGAAGAGTATTCCACATCGACAATATATATCAGCTATATATCTCTCTCGAGTAGTAAAGTCCTCGTACATGAGAAAAAAAATAAAACTTTAAAACCTAGTTAGATTATTATTGATAGATATATGTGGTGATTATAAATATGTATGTAGTAATCAATTAGTGAAAAATCTAATTAATTAATTAAGTAAACTCCTAATGATCCTTGCCTCTTCACTATTAGCCTCCACCGTGGTCAAAAGTTGTGACAGACGATCACTAAGATCATCCATCTCTCTCTGTAAATTTCTGATGTAGTTGCAAGTCTCATGTAACACCTTTGAAGCTGACACCTGCTATCGGAACATTTAGATAAAATATATCACAATATGATTAGTTTAAATTGTACGGAGTAATAAAATTCAAGTGTAAATTCTAATTTGTTTCGATTTAATTAGCGTAAATGGTAAAATATTAATCTCATGGACGTCATGGTATAGAGCTCTAGAATTATGTACGTAGAATAACATGCATAATAATCCCTCCTATACAAATTTTATTTATGCCAATAGGTGCTAAACTAATTTGCTTCACTTCTATCGAAATGTCGTAGTTAAAAGCAGTCTGCACGAAATAAGCTAAGGGGTACGATGGACGACAATGATTTTAACATCCACATTGTGTTTATTTTACCCAACTTTTTCTTGTGATCGAAATCTCAACTTCTTCACGTGATCTATCCCGAGTAAATGAGCGAAAGTGTGAAAATCACTACTCAGTGCCGTAAATGAGGAGAGGAGTAGAGTAAGGCAAGTCATTATCCCATGGTGGCTTTTGTTGCGTTTTCCCCCCTAGAGGTCATTTTCGAGGGGTGTCCTATAGTTGTTAGCGTATACTTGAGGTACGGCAAAGAGAAGGGGACCCAAGCTGTTAGAAATTTCATTGTAGTGGTAAAGTCACGTCACTATTAACCCTTGCACTTTCTAGGAAATACTTTATCATAGGGCATGTGACCCCTCAATTACTCTTACTGCCATAACTAATATAACCAACATTTCTGTACGAAAACCCCACAAGAAACTTCCAGGTAACAGTCAAGTAGTACTTCTACCCTCAACTACAAAGATCGACTTAGGTATCAGTCCATTGCTCGATCTCACTCCCTAGGCAAAACATTTCGCCTTCTTGTCTACCTTCCTAATGACGATATTGCCTTATCGGGACGAAGACGTACGAGTTCAGTTGGTTGATCATCTCTTGTTGACTAGACTTTAAGGTTGAAAAGAGTTGTGTACGTATATGATAGACCTCCAATCATCATTGATTTGCATACATTGGAGTCTTCTTTTACGGTCCATATATATCCGGCTAGCTTCTAACTTCTAAGTATTCCGATCCGTTGACATACATCTTCCTATGAACAAGTTCTCTTTGTATATTCTCTAACTCTAGAGGCTGATCTCTCTTACTATCTTGATTACATTGAGTTGCTATCTACCGAAAACAGCGACAAGATAGCCTCATTATATATATACTCACTATTATTCATGTGTTCTGGATGCATCACTCAGCTCACACACAAAAACATTCCTACATGATCACTTCACTTGTTCTCTTGATACATTCTGGTCTTATTCACATGATGTAAAAAGAGAAAAAAAACAAGTATTTATTTGGTCGATTATATCTTTATATATATGAAGTATGAAACTGTTTGACGTACATATATATTCGAAATCTCTACGATCTGTTCATATATATGTAGGAAAGCCATTTTTCTAGTAGTACGTACTACGTAGGATACATTATCAGAGGATCAAGTATATATGGAGTCGTACTAGGCTACTAGTTTGACGACTAGTTTTCAGTCCCTCTCCTAACATTCCTCTTCGAGGAAAGGGTTTAGTTTTTGTATGTTTTGGTTATTCTTCACGAGTTTTTCTTACTAGCTCGAGCTCATTGTAAAAAAAAATTTGTAGCACTCTAGTTTAAGTGATGATGAAATTACTATCAAAACTTAATTAGAATGTAATTTCAGCTTGGACAACGTAATTTTCTCTACAACATTATTGGTAATTTGTCATAACATTCGGCAAGATATAATTTTAAGAAATGAATGTTCGATCAATTTTAGTACATTGTTTAAGTTGTATTACTACAAACATGCATTGCTCTGGAGAAATACTCCAAGTCTCCAATGTAGAGGGGTGAGCCGTGAGTTTGTGAAGTGTTTCTATTAATTTCTTTTCCTACGTACATACGATATGACTGATGAATGAACATATATAACGTGACACATAATTTACGTTTTAATTTAATAAGAGATGTGTTTATCTCAATAATTTATATTATGTACAATATAATCATTTGATTTTCAATGTTTCGTTTGAATAATGTATATGGATATGAGGCTTACCTTGTCAGAGCGACGTTGATGAAGCTCAGGAACAAGTTGTTGTAACTTAGAGACAAGTTGAATGATTTGGTCATCAGAGATTATTCTTGAACTTCCTGACTGTTGTTGTTGCTGTCTTGACCTTCTGCTTGACATCTCTCTATGTCTTTAACCCAACCAAAGATTGTTCCTAGTTACTATACGAAATAATAGAATAAATACTACTTTTAATTAATGTATATTTGTGCAAGTGAAACTATATTATATATTGCTTGTTGATTGTATAATAGGAACTAGTAAGAAGAAGAGGAAGATGAAGAACACAAGAGTGGGAGTATATATGCATGTTTTTAATTTGTGGGAGTTAAAGTTCACTTATGAAGGATGGACCACCAAAGGAGAAGTGTACAATTACATTAGACAAGGATGTTTTCCTTTTTGATCTATGATGATATTTTTGGTTAAACGGGTAATCTAATTCAGTCCAAGATAAAGTTATCACAATGATGTACACAACACCTTTTTAAGATTTACGAATGAATTTACACATTTTTCATACATTTACAAATGAATGTAAATGTTGTTATATTTTCACTAATCAAGGATCGGACCACATACTCTTCGGATACTTTAATCAGCTGGGTCAACCTTGTTAGTTAGACAACGATGTTGGTGGTGTAGAAGACACGTGACTTGAAGAAATTTAAGAAGGGAGAAGGCCATTATTTTCCCTGTAGTATATGTTCCCAAGCTGGGGTTTATGTTCAAGTGGGCTTAAATACATATGTTTGTAAATCAGCTAACAAGAGTGGGCCTTAATGTGGTTTAAATCAATGGTATACAACGTCCCATGTGATCATTGAAGGATGGAAAGACTAATTTGGGGTGGAGATCTTCTCCAATCAGCAACTCCAAACTAAATCTTAATACACAAATCCAAGCATGCCACAACCCTAACTATGAGGGTAAGTTTAAGTTTCATTACGCGTAATTTGTAAAGTTAAATGTAATTTTTGTGTTTAACTGCTTAACCTGACAATATATAAAGGATTTATAACTTCATACTCGATCTTGAATTATCTTATTAGAGATCAAATTAAAAATCTTTGAACAAACTATTTATCCGTTAAAAGAAAATGGAAAAAGGTATGGCATATTAGCATTCCAAACATGTTAGCATAACACGAGGGCAACAATGCTCATATAATACTCCAAGGAGCATGGTAGTCCTCCTCACAATAGATGAGTGGGGACCATATATTAAAAAATGAAAAATCATTTTAAGTATGGTCCTCACTCCTTTAATGTGAGGAGGATCACCATGCTCCTTGTGCTCCTTTGAGCATGATATAATTTGCGCGGGCAAAGGTAAGCTACTTTTACCATACATGGAGGAAAAGGAACTAGTTTTTCTTTCCTAGATTTCAGGACATTTGATTAGGCAAGAATGGAGGGGGAGGTTGGCAACCTTTAGTCAAACGGACACATGCCATGCTTGGACGTGCAGTGATTACTTGGTGCGTAGCAAGGTAAAACATAAATCATGGAGATCCTTATGACATAAGCTTCATACTAAAAGCAAATATAAACTTTGTTTGAGGCTTTATAATGCAGATTTTTATATCTTGCTTGTTCTTTCTAGTCTGTATGAGTGTTCTTCCTTGTTTTACTACTCCAAAATTTTCTATTAGTAACTCGTGTTTAATATTAGGGAAGACATATTACCACTCCCTTTAGAATTCTTCCGCCAGAATACATTAACTATGCGTCTATGCATCGCATGATGCCCTGAGATGGGGCAATTTAAACATAAAATCACAGTTTTGTTGTGGAGGAGTACAACAGTGGCGTGGCTTCCGACCATATGATAGCCTTTTTTTGGAATGCATGTATGCTTGCTCTATTGGAAAATGTAGATGGTTGTATACTGTACATGTTTATGGTAATAGCCTCGATCTTAAAAATATGGGTTTGTGCTTGTACCTTATACAGAGTAGTTGGAAACAAATGTCCGTACTTAATCATCTTACTATGCATAGAGCTCTAAATTAGCACACTGTACTTAAAAAAAAAAAAAACTTGTTTCGTACAGGTTTATATGAACACCATGGTCATTTGAGGATGATGTCCACCGTAAGAGAATTGACCTATTCATGAGATTGTTTTTAGTATTAGTCTTACTTTTCTCCTTGGTCTAGAAAAACCACATTTTCTAGGGCCCCATTACTTTTTCCTTTTCTTGAAAATCTCATCTTATCTGATATTTTTCTTTTCTAAGAATCAACTGTTCCACGCTCTTTTATGATTGACAAGTCATAGACCCGCGCGAGTTTATGGCTTGTCAGATACAAAAGAGCGTGGAATAGTTGATTCATATCGTGACATTATAACCCCTTAAAATACATGCTTCCTCGTTACATTGTGCTTTACATTATTCTCTCACTAACAAAAAAAGGCTCACACATACTATGGCTTTAAATTGCATTAAACATTTAAACATCACTTGTAAGGTTTCCTTGTTAAGCATGCCATGTAATATCATCTACTTTACACATCAATTGATGTGCTCCTTCCATCTCATTCAATTGTTTACGTTGGGTTTAGGTTCCTCTCACAAAATTGCCTAATTCAAAGAAAAACAATCAAATTGGTGTTCGGGCTTGACTCGTTTTAGTCTGAGTTCGGCTCCAGCCATGAGCTCGACCTTGGTCAGTTCTCAAAGCCGCATTCGATTGGGTTATAGCCAAAAACCCAAGACACTCTTATCTCTCATTTTCTCTACTCCTCCAAAATTCTCACCACTCCACTAACAATGGCGTTACTCTCCACTCCATCCTTCCTCACTTCCTACTCTTCTCGCCTACTTAATCCCGTTTTTCTCTCTCAACGCCGTCGTTTTGTAATTAGGGTTTCTCCTTCATCTTCTGTTCAATTTTCCCGCCGAATTTTCTCAGGTTTTTTTTGACCTTTAAACCCTTGTTTAAGCTGTGCATTTCACTGTTATTCCTGTTAATTGTTCGAATTATTGTTGAAATTAGGTTTTTACGTGTTTATTAACCCCTAATTTGATTGTTTTTCTTTGAATTTGGTAGTTTCGGCGTCGCAGAATGGCGTTTTTCCTTCGCCGGAAGTGGATAAGACATTTGATTTCACCTCAGAGGAGCGCATTTACAGCTGGTATACTTCTCGTTGCGTTCGACTTTTATCTTACTCGTGTTTTCATCGTAAATCGCGGTTATAATGTATAATCTTACAATTTCGGCATGCATTATATAATTTGGAGCGAAGTTTTGTTCTCTGTGATGGTAGAGAGGGAGTGATTGTTGCTGTACGGTACCTATGTTAGTTTAGTATGATAGGGATTGAGATCCTTTGGAGTCGAAAAATAACTTTACCTTGTAGAGCTTCGTTAGAATGGAAAGATAACTCGACAATGTCGAGTTTCTTGTTGGTTTAGAAAATGCAATTTCTATTTCTATTTACCATTTAGGGCTTGCCTCGATTGGAAGTAATCGTTACTAGGGTATTAGGGGCTTAAACAAGGGGAAAATGAGAGAAATGGTGGTGACTGGTGAGTATTTGAATAACATAATATTCCGTATGCCCTAAAGAAAGAAAATTGCAGAGACGTTCTCATGTTCATGCTATTTCTTGTTTGAGGGCCTCTTCGCACTTAAAGGTCAATTGTAAATGAGGAACATAAGGCAATCTTATTAAAATTAGAGTAACACTCATACCTTGAGGTCCATTGTTTGTTGTTCCACTTAACATCATATTATTATTGATCGCTCACTAATGCTATGCCGATAATGACTGCAAATTCGAGTTACTAATTAATAGATGCACTATGCCATGAGACTCCTTATTGATTAAGACGGCTCTAGAGTTATCCTCATTAAGTGCTACCCATCTAACATTCTTGTTAGTAATCGATGTTGGGATCTCTATTATTAGTTTCGTTGTATGTGCCAATGTGTTGTTGCCATATGTTAATACCAACTTGTCTCTTATCATCATGATCTGGAATTGGTTGTTAGGTGGGAATCTCAGGGTTACTTCAAGCCAAACTTGGAGCCGGGTGGTGATCCTTTCGTCATTTCTATGCCACCACCTAATGTCACCGGGTCATTGCATTTGGGGCATGCAATGTTTGTTACTCTTGAGGTTGGTTCTTTGTGAATTTGTTATCTCAATGGGTTCATCATCTTAATCATTTCCAATGGTTTGTTTTGTCAATGTAGTTGTTGCAGTGCATATGAGAGGAGTTTGTCTCCTAATTTTCCTGTTTATGTTTGCTGTGATTTAAATTTGATTTCATGGAGAAAGTCATAAAATAGAAGTACCGTAACTAATTGTTGTAACCCGTTGAAGATTTAATATGTATATCACCCCCTTTGCCAACTAACATCATCTTAGTGGAGAAAACCAAATATCATTTTCACTTTATGCCCAACCGTTGTGATGCTTTTTATATTTTTATCTTTTTTCCCGACGAACATTTCATTTTGAGAATGTGCTGATGAGAGTTAGGGAAAATAGACGTCTGGAGGGAATTTAATTATGTGAGAAGTATTCTTGTGCAACTTAGGTGAACTTTTGTTCGAGGTTATTTGCTACTAATGCACTGCTCAGAGTAGAGGAAAAAGGCCTGGGTTTCATATAGCCTATCACTTTTTAGATAAATATTTTAATCATTAGTGTGGATTCTGTGCTTGATTATGGATTTGAGTATCTCACCTCCATTCATGAATTCTTTTTACGCCCTGCTGCAGGATATTATGACCAGATACTTCCGCATGAAAGGAAGACCTACACTTTGGATTCCTGGAACTGATCATGCTGGAATTGCTACCCAGGTTTGTTTGTAGATCAGCTTCTAATACATATTGGTTTTGTATCTTCTAAATATATTTGCTTACGATATGTGAAATCTGAGATGGTTCTTTTTTGGCCTTTACTCTTGATAATGTGTGCGAAGGGGAGCCTTGGCGCACCGGTAAAGGTGTTGCTGTGTGATCGATAGGTTACGGGTTCAAGTCCTGGGAGCAGCCTCTTGTCCAAAAAAGTGACAAGGGAAGGCTTGCCCTCTATACACCCTTGTGGTGGGACCCTTCCCCGGACCCTCGCTTTGCGGGGACGCCAATGTGCGACCGGGCTGCCCTTTTGATAATGTGTGCATCTCCTTCGCCGACCTGCTTTTGACGACATGACTGCTGTCCGTGTTTTCACCAATGTATCCAACATTTTAGGTATCCACCTGGTTAATGTCAAAAACGAAAATGAGAACAGAAGGCATTGTGACTGTAGATTCTGGGTTTGGTGGAGCTATATGCCTTTAAGGTTGAACAATACAGAGGTTTAGCTGGGGTAGTGAGTGAGCTTCATTAGTCTTAAATCTTAATCTTAGTCCCTGAGGCACTGTACTCATGTTGTTCTGGTTAGTGGCTAAGAGAGAGTTTCTTTAGAAGTGTAGGTCCTACCCACATTTTGGTGCATTTGTGTCGGGGAACTCTCAAAATGATAAGAAGCTTTTGGAGTATGTTTGGGGGTTAGCAAATAGTAGTTGTATAGCTATTCTTTCAGTTGACTGTCATAGTTGCTTCTTGATGGTGGTTGAGTTACCCATGTCCCTAGGGTTGGTACCCATTGCTATCTTTAGTTAAGACTTCCTGTACTGCCGTCCTGTCTTTTCTGTGCTAATACAATTATTTCTCATCAACAAAAAGGTTACCGTTATGGGTGATGATATTGCCAAGGCAGTTGTTACTTATGCCGAGGCAGTTTTTACTTATGCCAAGGCAATATAGCTGTAATGTATGTCAGACTCCAAGAACAATTGCCTTGGCATTATGAATCTCTGCCTTGGCAATATCTTCACCCTATTTCTTAAGGTGTATGCTTGGTCAGGCTTTGATAGGTTGAGGGGTGTGAAGCACAACTACTTATTGGCAAATGCACCAAGCGTTTTGCCTAGATATCCCCGTATCCGTGCAGTCGTGGCCTCCTGCATAACTGAACTAATTATCTTGTACATTATGGGAACTGCTTTCCTTTCCTTGCAGATGGTTGTGGAAAAATTGCTTGCCTCAGAAGGGATAAAGAGAGCTGATTTGGGCAGAGAGGATTTTGTAGCGCGTGTCTGGGAGTGGAAGGAAAAGTAAGTTTGATACTGATATTGGAGGAGTGCATTTGAGTTGTTCGTGTTTGCTAGAACTTAATCATTACACTGAGACTTCATGAATAATAGTGAAAAAATATAAGAGACAAGACTTGAGATTACATTTTATGACAAACAAGTTACAGTGGAGATATTCCAATTTGGACTTAGTTATAAGTAGAACATCCATTATTAACCAGGTGGAGATTCTGGAAGTTGGACGTTAGAACTGTATAGTAATTGTTATAAGCGGAGATCTGGTCTATTCGCGGGTGTTTGCTCATGCTTACTTCTTGGTGCATTTGATTGGCGCGATGGTTTTGCTTAATATGCCTGAATTTGGACCATCATTTCTTGTTTTATCTACGGGAATTCTACGGGCGGCCTAGATTGAAAAGGAGACTCCCGCGTATCGAAGGATACTCTTGTGGCATTATTACTGCCTTACTGGTTCGGTTGTGGTCTTGTGCATTAGGAGCTTTAGTTAACTGGGACTAGAAATAAGATTTAGTGTTAGGATAGGGTCATCACTTTGCAGCTATTTCCTCCTCTACCATCTTTCGTATGCAGAGCCTGGCATTGTTAGAGAGTCTTGTATTGGGCATTAGATTGAGCATGGAAAGGTATCCTTTAACACTGTTGGTTGTTCACTTGTACTACCTCGGAGTAGCCACTGGCCTACCTTGGGTTCCTGTGAGTAGTAACCCCTAGCCTTCTTTTCATTAAGATGTGGTTTTTAGGTAATTGATTGCTAAAACTTGCAAGACTTGATGGGTTGATTGGGTTGTTCGAATTTTATCCCATCTAGCCTTGCGATACACATAACTTTTATCCTTAATTATTAAAGTTTCTTAGAAGATCTGGGAAAATATGACACAATCCTCGAGGTTATTGACGTTTCTTTCTATCTGGTGGTGCACCTGGAGTCATTATATTTCTGAGGATATTGCTTGTTCCTGTTAGGATTTTGCTGTGCATCCGAGCCAAGTCCTCCACAATGATGAGATCTTCTAATTTCTTGCTTTTGTAGATACACTATGCAGGAATGCTTGATGGTGTAACTTTTTACTTCCCTCCTTTCGTACATGCTAAATGTCCTTTTTAATTGTACCCTTATTTACTGATATAAGATTATGAATCTTGTTTGCTGCACTATTTGCAGTTTGTTTTGTTCAAAATTTTCTGGTAAATTTGAATGACATACCGTGTTCTATTTTCTACCTTTTTGGTATGCAGGTATGGTGATACCATTACGAAACAAATAAAGAGGCTTGGAGCTTCCTGTGACTGGAGTAGAGAGCATTTCACTCTTGATGAGCAGCTAAGTCGTAAGACAGTTGTCTTTGGTTCAGTTTGATTAGTAGGCTTGTTGTAGTGCGGTGTAATTGTTAATCCATCTGTCTCGAGTTCTTCGTTGCATGGCCTTGTGATTGGTGATCTGAAAATTTGTAACTCCTACAGGAGCTGTAATTGAAGCCTTTGTAAGACTCCACGAGAAAGGCCTGATATATAAAGGTATGTTAGTTGACTTCTTCTTGCGATGATTCAGACTTGTCAGATAGAAATTAGAGTTACTTATGGCAGTTTTTAAAGGATTTCTAGCCATTTGTATTAGTTTGCTCTTTCTGCAAGTATTGCTGTTGCTTTCACCATGGTCTGAGACAAGGTTTCTGATTCTTAGTATTTGAGATGGGACCGCACAGTAGTGTGTTTCTCAAAACCAAAAGCTTCTTTGCGTGTGAATATGAAGGAACTAACCACTGCATTTCGTTGTTACAGGTTCATACATGGTTAACTGGTCTCCTAATCTTCAGACAGCTGTTTCAGATCTGGTATGTTTTCTCAATTAAGTGTTTCGAATAGCTATATTAAGTCAATTTGGCCACTTGAGTGTGTGTACACTCTCTGGTAGGAAGTAGAATACTCTGAAGAACCAGGTGCACTCTATTATATCAAGTATCGTGTTGCTGGTGGTTCACGGTGAGCATCATGCCTTGTTTATTGTTCCCATTTGTACCCTTATTTTTGATTTCACCTTCATGATACCGTGTTCTTCGAGACTCTAGGGTCTAGAGTTTCTAACTTGTAATTTACCCTTTTCATTTTCTATAGAGACGATTTTTTGACAATTGCGACAACACGGCCTGAAACCCTTTTTGGTGACACAGCGGTAGCAGTACATCCTGAGGTTATTGAAATTATTTACAAATTTTTCTTTATCTTTCGATTCTATATTTCTTTAGGAATATATTGTAAGATTGTACTCTCCATGATCAAGTAGTTGAGGATGATTGGGTCAGAGTAGGGTTTATAACTGGTTGCTGTGATTGAGTTTTGGATTTCAGTCTACTTTTCATTAAAATAGTAGGTTTTATTCAACTGCATTGGTGCATCACAACATTTCGTATAGTTGGTGTCTGATTCCAGCATTCTTATTTGAGCATTAATTGTTTGGAAACATGGGATTATTCTCACCAATTGTTGTCTGGTGAAGAGTATTTATTAATGTTACTGTCGTTGGTCTAATCTTAAGATCTGCTCACAAGAACTAACCCTTTGATCTAGATTAGAATTTTGTTTTTGGCAACAATTTACATTACATTGCACAGAACAAGTTACATATGGGTGTCAATGCACATATCCCGTGCAGACTATTCCTGACATTAGGGCAATGAAAGTTGCTGTAGTCAGCTTTTACGTTGACTATGATGCGTGTTTGATTGTAGATACTATCTGTCACCCATTTCTCCATTTGACATTTCTTATTGTGTTGTGAAGGATGAACGTTATGCAAAATATATAGGCTGTCAAGCAATCGTTCCAATGACTTATGGTCGCCACGTCCCTATACTTTCAGATAAGGTAAGACTGTTAGAGCATAGGACGTATTAATCCTTTTTTTCGGTTCCATTTTCTCAATTTCTTACCTTGTGTCTCTGCATTGCTTCTGGTGTTATTTTAACGGTGTAGCCGTTTCTTTTCTTCTTCTTCTTTTTTGGTGGGGTGGATTCTCTCTCTTCTTCCTATGCTCCTTGAGCATTGGGGCCTCTTTGAAGTGCAAATTTGATGGGGGTCCCATTATTGTGAAGTTTCAAATCAAAATTGCAGGGTGGAAATCGAAGCTCCTCTCTTGAGGGCCCGCATAACTTTTCAAAAATGCATTTTCTAGTTTACTGGTTTCTATCATATACGAGTACAGTATAGGTTAAGAGTAACATTTTTTCTACTTCCCCAGATTACACTAATGTCCTTGTATGAAAAAGAAGTAAACAGTGCCATATTTCTAATTTTATTACTACTCCATGTTAAGAGTGACCTTTTAAAAGAACCTTGCATACTAAAGCGACACAAACTAAACCTCAGCCCAAACCCAAATCGGCGGCATAATTAGTAGAGAAAATTCTTTTATTTTTGTACTTTTGTTTCCTGGAGTTCCTTACATCAGGTGTTTTAATTGATTTTGTACAGCTAGTTAACAAAGAGTTTGGCACTGGCGTCTTGAAGATAAGCCCTGGGCATGATCACAATGACTATCTGCTCGCTAGAAAGATCGGTCTTCCTATTCTCAATGTCATGAACAAGGATGGCACGCTGAATGAAGTTGCTGGACTTTATTGGTATGTGCTTACAATATTTTTACTTCACTGAATCTAGCATTATCCTTGGTATTGTAATCCATGTGATACTGTTTGTTATAGTGGACTTGATCGGTTTGAGGCCCGAAAGAAACTTTGGGCAGAACTTCAGGAGACGGGTTTAGCTGTCAAAAAGGAACCCCACACCTTGCGAGTCCCAAGATCTCAGAGAGGTGGAGAAGTGCGTACCTTTAATTTAGTCACTAAAGTTCCTCTGTACTGACTAAAATGTTCGCATGTGTATGTTTGTATATATTTGTATTCATAATCTATGCCCAAAATTTACTGAAACAGATAATCGAGCCATTAGTAAGCAAGCAATGGTTTATAACTATGGAGCCGCTTGCAGAGAAGGCCCTTCATGCGGTTGAAAAAGGAGATTTGACTATCATCCCTGAAAGATTTGAGAAGGTACATATTCATAGTTCGATTTAAGATATCCTCGAACTTAAGCCCATCGTCGGTATTTCAGGCTTGTTTGTGTGTGTGAGAATGGTTAATCTAAAGGGGGTCTTTATGAACTTATTTTGTGTTAATTAGAGTTCGAAAAAATACTGGTTTGTGACTGAAGTGCTCATGGATTAACGAGAAAGATGTCTGATTTCTGCTTCTCCTTTTCTTTTCAAACTAAGCACTGATTTATCTTTTGGCCTTTCAAGTGTTTTCAAATTTCTTTGGATAGATGTACCAAGCTTAAGTAAGCAGGTAGTCTGTGCCTCAGGTGTGATCTGGTCAAGAAGCCAAGCAGAAGTCAATGATAAACACCAAAAGCACAGAACGAAAATAAAATAGAAATAACTTACTTCTCTTTTGGCTAAGCTGTAAAGTGACCTTAATTGATTCTCTAATTTGTAATATTAGAGGAAGAAATAGTACTAAAGACTTGAGTCCAGGTGGTTTCCTTGCTGGCAGGGTTCTGGCCCTCTCAACTCTCAAGATGCTACTATTAATATTGGAGGAAGAAATAGTACGAAAGGCTTGAGTCTAGGTGTTTTTCTTTCTTTAGGTTTCTGGAGATTATAAAGACTTAGTCTAAAAGGAATTATACTCAGCACACCTTATTCTTTCCCATTTAGCATTGAAGGTTTTCCTCACGTTTGTTCGTTGGTATTTGCATTCATAGATCTACAATCACTGGCTCACAAATATCAAAGATTGGTGTATAAGTAGGCAATTATGGTGGGGACACCGCATACCAGTTTGGTATGTTGTGGGAAGAGACTCTGATGAAGAATATATAGCTGCCAGGAGTTCTGATGAAGCACTGCAAATTGCTCAGCAAAAGTATGGAAAAGATGCAGAGATATATCAGGATCCAGATGTCCTTGACACTTGGTTTTCAAGGTTGCTATTCAATGTTATGACTGATGTAGTTTAATGTAGTGTCTCATGTGTCTTCCTTCCCCCTAGCTTTCAAATTTCAAATGTCTACTATAATTCCTATGAAGAACATTTATTTAAGTGGCAAGTTTTATTTCTCTACCGTAATATAGGTGTTTGTGACACCCTGGTAGAATTTTTCTTTATGAATGTGGAGAAGTTGGTTGAGCGTTTTTCATATAGACTGGAGAGAACTAAGGTAATTAGGCTTAAGCCAATGGGTGAGTTAGCGTGGATGGGTTGTTAGCTGGTGATGTGGAGAATACACTCGTCACTGAATACTCTGTTCATCTGTTAATCTACGAACTTTAATTTTAGCATTTGCATTTGCTTTGTTTCAGTAGAGAATTGCAGAGAATTCAGAGGAAATATCTTACATTTTTATATAAGCATATTATACTTTCACTTCCATTGGTTCATACACCACAGCTTATTAGGCATAGCTTTATGAAAGTTATGCAGCTTCTATCTATGACTTACTTTACTGACTTTGTACTGAGTACACCTATGCTGGCATGATGAGGTTTACTTACAAAGGTTTTTTTGCAGCTCACTGTGGCCTTTCAGTACACTAGGATGGCCTGATATGTCAGAAGAAGATTATGGAAGGTTCTATCCAACGACAATGCTTGAAACAGGGTAAGAGTCTGATGTTTCCCTGGCTGTCTCATAATGTCAGTGTATAACTTCATTGATTACTTAAAAGTCAAGGTCTAGTGAAGTAAGCAATGCTTAGGCAATCTCATAGAGTGTGATGTTTCCTTGGCTGACTGTCTAAGTATGAATATGAACTCTGAAAATGTGGGGCATAGTATTGGCTTTTACCTTTTCATGTGATCATACTGGTAGTCCATCATCCTTTAAAAATGCCAAAAGTTAATTTAAAAACTTGTCGGGTTACACATCTTTTGTTGTTTGAAAGCTTGAGGTGAATTCTTAATTCTTCTGGATTTCTGGTGAAGATGAGGTCTGTTATTTATTGATGCTAGGGCAGGTACGTCCATTAGTAGAGCGTCATATCTCATTCCTGTATAACTGATACTCCCTCCGTCCCATCGTATTCTTCCCATTTCATTTGAAACCTTCTCACATATTCAAATGATATAGGAAGAATATAATGGATGGAGGGAGTAAAGATTATAATGAGATACTTAAACGTCCTACTTCAATGAAGTTGAAAAAGAGCGTAGAGGTTGAGTGTATGGATTTTACCAGGGAACATTACCGCCATTGTCTTTGTAGCTGTCAGCTGCTTTCCAAGTTCAGGTCCAGGAAGCTCCAATGTATTGGTATATACTAGTATAGCTGCTGGTATTTACAGGACTAGCTTTTTAGTTGGCTCGCCCATTGTTGGAAATGGATATGTTTGAGAAGCTTGGTTAAAATCTAATTCATTTACAGTTTCTGTCCTCTTTTCCTGTAGTCCAGCAAGTCATTCCCTGTGATTTTCATTTTGGATTATCGCAGTTTTGATAACCTCACAGATGCTTCCTTATCTTCCTGTAGTCCAGCAAGTCATTCCCTGTGATTTTCATTTTGGATTATCGCAGTTTTGATAACCTCACAGATGCTTC
>JBBYHQ010306457.1:0-18132 GCA_038382645.1 Spergularia azorica | reverse complement strand
CAGCTATGACCCTGCTGGAAATGAACATTGGATCAAACAGGTAGTAAAAGGTTCTGCTGGAGTGGTTCTCACAAAGATACCTATAACAGTATCTATGGAAGAAGAACGACTGAACACTAGGTCCAGAAGTGCGAAGCTGAGAGTAATTCAGAAATTTTAGTCTTTGAGTTTAGCTTCGACATAGCATTTACTTTTTCTTTGCAGAGTGATAGGCTCTTAGATATTAGTGGACTTGCTCAGTTTTCTCCTTATTAGTTCTCATTGTTGTTGGATATGGTGGTTCCTGATTTTTTTTTTTTTTATCAAAAATCTTACGAAATCATTTGATCATGGCATTGCATAGCTCCACTGTTCCGATAAGCCTTAGTTATGCTAGGGTTCCCATATGCTTCAGAGCTCTTGCTCGGAAATATAGTGTAGATGGAACTTCAAATTCATAGTTTGGAACATCGCAATTCAATAACTAACGAGCCCCTAACGAGCCCCTCTTGACGGCTCGTTTCTATGGGTTCCGAAGGAGAACAGGGCCGCAAGAAACACAACACAAATTAAGAATTTAAAGATTACCAGGGTCAACACTAAGCAAAGGCCACTCATAAATCAAATACAAATCAGTTGAATAAGGAAAGTAGTACTTTTCAAACACTTTTGTGTGCACTGTTAGCTGCATTATTTTCTCCATTTACACACATTTACCAAAATACCAACCACTTTATAATCCAATATTCCAATCTATCAGATCTTTACTACTACCAGCCTCCCACTTTTTGAGCTTTGACCAAAAGAAGAAAAAAAATATAAATGCGCCACTTTTTTTTGGATATCAAATCATTTTCTTGCATCCGTGTTCTTTATGCGTCACATATTTGTAGAACATATTGAACTGTCTAGTGTTTATCGATCATCGCCCGTACCTAATCATTTTCTTACTTAGGTGCTTATTTTATTGCTCATTCCCAGTATTCCCACTGTCTCAAAAGTCCAAGTCCAAACCCCACATACAAATATACAATAAAAGTACAGGCTAATCATCTCCTCAAGGTTTGCTTAGTTTCACCATTATTCTTTGTTTCCTGTGTTTTTCCCTCTCCAAAAATGAAGCCAGAGGATGAGACTGCTGCTTCTTCCCCTGCGTCTGCAGCACGTAGGACTTCTTCGACTGCGAAAACGCCATCCAGTTTCATTGGCAGACATCGTTTACAGGCTGCGATTTCCCATCTTGACCAACAAATCCGAATTATCCAGGTAAAAACAACCTCATTTCTTACTTTCTATTTTTTCCTAAGCACTTTTTTAATAACATAATCATTTTGGTATGTTCCTAATTTTAATCTCATTCTTATGTGATATTTAGGATGAGCTAAATGAGCTTGACACTATTGGTGGACCTTCTGCTGTTTGCAATGAGTAAGAACCTCCTTTAAAAAAAGTCTTCTTCTGTTCAGTTACGTATGAAAATGATGTATGTTAATCGACCCCAAATCATTGTACGACTATTCTCATGGGAAATTCTACTTCTGCGTTGTGAAACAGGCTATTTTCAGGCGTTGAATAAGCTCCAGACCCTCTTCTCCCTGTGTAAGTAATTGTTATTATAAAGAAAAGGTTTTCGTTGCACGGGCAACGGTCACCAATAGTCAAAATCTATCACAATTTCATGACGACTATAGTCTGAAAAATCGAGAACATGTTACGAGTATGACATGCTTTAACGTACTTGTGAATGTGTGCAAGGGTTTCATACAAAAGTTTCAATTAATAACGCGGGTTTTACATGACGATGATTACAGGACAAAGGGACCGGTGGATGTAGGCTGGGAGAGGTGGTTTGGGGGAGCAAGTAGCTCAAGAAGTCACAGGCGGTGGATCTGATTCATTCAACAACACGACATTACAAGAAATGCCAAGGACAAACAGATTTGGTTTATTTTATGTGACAATTATTTGCGCTTCTTGTGTTTTTCTAGAAATTCTGAATTTGTCAGACCTCCTGATTTCTTGTGTACAAATTGCGACCAAGTTTCGGCTGATTTTAGAGAGTGGATTCCATGGATTATCTTTCAATTTCAAGACACAAATATCAAACTTTCACATTCTTTCGAGACCTTTTACTGCAATATATATCAATGTAGGTTCACACTTCAGAATGATTCGGTTGAACGATAGCTTCAGCTTTCAAGCACATCGAATATTCTGAGCGTTATTCTACGCGAAGAATGCTCTTAATTTGACAAACAACGGTCCTTGTAGAATTTTGCTTTAGGCCTTTGTACTGGATGAGCAATCCTACAACGATGTAACAGACACTAATTTCCATATTGGTGGAAATACTAGACATCAAGAGGCTTGTAGCCTAAGTCATTCTCATACTGTCTAGTCTGCCCAAATGTAAGGCCAGGTGATCTATATCAAACAATTTAGGTATGGAAGAAGTTCATGTGATAGTAACCAGCAATGTCACCCAGGTGAAAGTGTGCTGAAATTTTAAAGAATAATCAGAACCCCGCACCAAAAGACACAGGAAAGGGATGGGTATTACCGGGTATATCAGATGAAGTGATGAGCCTGGAACAGTATATCTCATTAAGAAAAAAAGGGACTTTCATTATCAGAGGGTGCCAGAGTACAGAGGGTGCCAGAGTACAAGTCATCGTCACACTTTACACAAAGCTATGAATCTATGATACAGCTCCATTTACTGCAATGGACAAATGGAGAAACTAACACAACAAGAAGCATTCACCACCGCATAGTTGCAGAGCGGATCCAAAGGGGGGGGGGATTCTCGGACATCAAAATCAATCCCCAGATCTCATTTACCCTAATACAGTCTGGAAATTTGCATGTACCCTCATCTAGCAAAAGCTCTAAAATCCAAAATGGGTCCAGGCGTGAATATGGTTGATAAGCTTGAGCCCCTGTAATCACAGATACATAGGGTTTTAGCGAAATCGTTTGAAGGCCAGGAAAATTCTAGGGAAACATTGTTAGTGTATTTAAATGAGTTGTGAGAACTTTACCAGGACTCAATTTAACTCACTTCTATAAACTATCTGAACTAACCTTTCTTTGCAAGTTACTGATGTTTTCAACGAAGAAATCTCTCTCAAAGTAGATGATTCAACTACTACAGCAGCACTTATGTATGCAATAAAGAAGCTTATGATACTTCCTTAACAAGAGGTCCCAGAAACTTTCTACTACTCGTATAAAGCAGTTAAAACAGCATACATTTGCTCCGATTCTCACTTTAAATTGGATAAACAATAGCATACGACAACCAGATTCCAAGAAACATTTCGTTGATTCGTCATAAAGCTAACTTCAAAACTGCAGACAAACCACCCAGAATGCCAAAATATCACAAGAAAAAAAGGTATTATTTTGTCAGACATCCTTTCGTGCATCTACATTGGTAGATTCCCAAATAAGGCCTTAATACTTCCCCCCCCCCCCCAACACCCAACACCATACACACACCCTTCTCACCTCCTAAATCACATATCCTGATTACAGCACCCTCAGTGTCATTTTATGACTGTTCAGCACGATAGATATTGGCACTGACACAGCTTCATTTCAAAATACGAAAAAAATTGAAAAAAAGGGAAGGAAAGGCTCAGAAAGGTCCAATAAAAAATTCACATGATTTGCCCTTAGAAAGGTAATGTTGGTAGTGTCCGTACATCATCTGGGCTTTGCAACTTAAATAATAGCGTTTGTTACCAAAACTAATCAGAGATTAAGTAAATTGACAGCATACTGTAGCATACCCATCAGGAGATCTCGCACCAGTACCAAGTGGTTCTAGGCTTCTAGCCTCATGGATTGGAGTTGTGCTTCCCCATGATCCTATTCAATAGCATCAAGGTTTCTAATCATAATGTCCTACTTCCTACGTTAGAATTTTTATGTCTGATAATTAATGTCGAAGTAATAAGAACACATGACACTTCAGCTTCGACAAACAAGAAAATACCAAGATATGGTTCAGGAATGAATTCCTTACCTCTAAAACTGAAAGCAGGATGTTCTCTCGGTGCTACACACATATGGAAGTAATTACAGAAAGACAAGGAAACGGCCAGTGGTTTAAACAGCTTGTGATGTGGAGTTGGATGTCAATAGTGTCCCGCGAAACCCTTCTTCAGCCGGTTGCACTTCAACCTTCTGTCCATAAAGTTCATCTGTAGAACGGCAGATTCAAACAAATGGTATTACAGGTTACACAGAAATTCCAGTAAGCAAAATAACTACACAGTGCTGGTTCAGGAAGAGGGGGGGGGGGCGATAAAAGATGGACGTGTGCGGATCTGAATGTTGCAAAAGCAGTTTAACTTCTTTATCATCAAATTATTAGTTATTCAGACTATTACTTCCCTTACTTAATACAAATAGCAATCAGAGACACCAGGGATAGGGAGGCCAGGGTATCAGAGACCAAAAAAAGCAGACCATCCAGACATCTGCATAAATGTCCACTGTTGATTGCTGAACCACCCATATACATTATATTCAGGCTCCGCATGAAGCAAATGTATTTCACATTTTCACTCAAGATAATGAATGCCAGATCAGGTTCGACTCTTTAAAAGATAAGTATATGCAGTCAAAGCTACATATACAGAACTTCTTGTCGGAGTCAAGTAATAACAGTGATTTGTTTAGAATAATGTGATAGTGTTTGAAAGGTGATCAAAAGTAAATAAAGACGACAAGTAAAAAAAGGTAAAGGAAAGGAACATGCTACTTGTATATGAAAGGGACATTGCACAAAGAAAACCAGTCAACGTTTTTGAAAATATAGGCAAATTGTCAGCCTGAATATGAAAACATACGGGCAATATGGTTGTCGTAGACAAAAACTGCAACCTATTATACTAGAATAATGAACAATCTCAATCCACATAGACGCACGTAATGATCTGTTTTATTGAAGAAATACCCGCATACAATGATCTTCTCTATCGAAATAAATTGAAGACACAAGTATATGGATAGACAGCATTGATGGAAAGTCTCAAATTTTCAACAGAACAGCATAAAAGATTAGTTATAAAAATAAATCAAAGAAAAAAAACAGAAGACAGACATCTTTAAAACTATCAGTCTGACAAGAAGAGCAAAGATATCTTAACATTCAAATTAAATATTTTCGTAAAAGATGAAGCTTTTACCAGCTATGTCGCGGTACTCATGAACTTCTGAATCAGTAACCCATAGCGTATCTCCAGGAAATACACTGATGTCAGCCAGAGTATCCAGCTCCCCTTCAATTACCATGGATCCTTTATGAAGTATTTGATTTTCTTTGACAACCTGCAGACTTTCTCATCAGTACATCAGAGATTATTGTCCAGCAAGAATAGAATACGACAAATTACACACAGAAAATTTGTTGCTCAAACAAGTTTGGACTCCTGTGATAACACCTTACTTCAGCACACACTTAGAAAGTAGAAGAGAAGAGGAAGGGGAGGAGAAGGGAGGGAAAGGGAAGAGAAAGGGAGGGAAGAGCATTAGGAGAAGCAATTTCTCCTACCTTCTGAAAAATCAAATCCTTCCATTGTTGAAAACATTTGGAAGGAAATGACTCCCTCTAAATAACACCAGGAAAAGCAAATGGGAAGAACATCATTTGCTACAAAACTGAAAAGTAGAGAGATTGCAGTGCGCGAATGATCATCACCTTAATTACTTGTATTGTGACTACTCTGGCCTCTCTTGCCAACTAGCATGCATTCTAGTTTTCTACCCATGTTCCACGTCGGAGTAACACAGCTAACTTCAAAATCCTAGTTTGTGGTTGATCATGGACTACTTGTACTCCCTTCCTTGAGTGTTCTTTTTATTATCTATATATAAGAAAAGATAAAGTACTTCTTATCTTCAAGAATATGTTCGAAAGAATTGGAGGGGAAATAGACCACCGCTCTTTCTTCCTTCCCCTCCTATCCCTTTCCCTTCCCTCTCTCCTTCTCCCTTCCTCCTCCCTCCAATGTATATATCCGAACACACAGGAAAGGTTCTTAGTATGACCAACAATATCCTTCTAAACATAAGATACTGTTTCAAATCAGTGCCATCTTTGAGCAAAACTTACATGCAAGCTCTAGAAAAATCAGCTCATTCTTCTCCAAACAGTGCTAAACCGTAACCAGCAAGCAGCAGACCCAATCAGGCGAACCCTTACAACCACAACAACAACATTACCCCAGTGCCTCAATGGCTCCTGCCACCATAAGGCGGGGTACGGCCAACCCATTTACTGAAAGAAAAACACTAGAGGGGTCCTCCCTGTTGGTACCACTTTGTGGTTGGGCCATAGCCCTTAAGACAATGCACCTTAGTAAAGACCCATGTGATACAATAAACCCCCTTTAAGGGCAGCCCTTGGATGGAAGGGGAATAAAGGGTTAAAATTGAGTGGGGAAACCTAGGATTATTCCTAGGACCCCCCTCTTTGGTATAAATACCCCCTTTATGACCCATCAAAATCAGGTTCTTACACACAAATTCTGACATTCTTCATTCCCTTGATTATTCCCTAGATTTACGCATAAAAGGCAACTCTTGTCTTATTTGCCACCCCTTCTCGAGCCGTCATACTGACTTGAGCTTCGGAGGGGCGACGCCTGGTGAAAACCGGGCTCCCTTTTTGCAGGTATTCGGCGAGGCTCCCGAGCAACTGTCCTTCGAAGAACTCACACCAACACTCCCCATATCTTCGACAGAGGGCAAAACCACAGAAAAGAAAAGGGTATGACTTTCGTTTACTGCTTTCCTGTTAGTTACATAGTTCTGTAGACCTATCAACACAACATGCCTTGTTTTTATAAGTGTAAAGGACATTTGAAAGCCCCAAAGTAGAACAGAGATTGACTGTGGACTCCTATTTGAAGACAGTAACGTACGAGTATGACGACAATCAGAACGGCGCATATAATGATGTGGAGAGGGAATTACATCAAGACGGAGTATTAATAATCAACATGAAAATAAAAAAAAATAAAAAATAATAAGAAAAGAAAAGTTCATTAAGCAAATGAAGACAAGGTGTCTTCATTGCTCAAAAATACTACAGATCTATTTTTATTTTCCAAAAGAAATAAAGGGGTTTCAAGATAGCAACATGGAAATCGATTTCAGACAGGCAACCAAAGACTTTTCCAACTAAAAGGAGTTGGCAAGTATAATAGGCGACATGATAAAGTCACACATCAAGGGAATCAAATTGTAAAGGCCGCTGAAGACAATTTCATATATGCAATTAAGATAACAGATGAACATCTGAAAAGCATGCAAGTGATGCAACTTACCCCAAAAGATTCCCAAATCATCATTTTAAGCTCATAAATAGTTGTAGACCCTGAAACATTTAAACTCTTTGAATTCCCAAAGGATGTCTTCCGGGAACGCTTAGAGGTTCGTCGATCAGTGTCAATATTGTTCCCAGAAGCTTCTATGATTGATTTGGGAGCTTCCTTATCGCGTACGAAGCAAACAAAGATATCTTCATTACAATAATTAAGCTTACGCATCAGCTCGGAGCTTTCTCTTTCTCCAATGCATTCCTCACATACCTATAAGTTTGCAAAGTAACATGAAGTTAGAAACGGTAAAAACCAGGCTAGTATTGTTTATATAACTAGCGTTCATAAAAATTTGACGTATGAAGACAAAATGCAAGTTCATTCAGCAGGTAAGAAGAAACTACAATTCTATAGATTCATTATATATTATTCCTGGCTCATAGGAGTAGCAGTTCTCAACCAAAGGAACCAGTAATGGCCAGAGAACCAAATTCTCATCAAACTATCTTTTTTTCCCTATAATAGCCCAATGTTTTGGCCGTTAGATGAGCCCCACAACAAGAAAGATCGGAAACCAACAATCCAACAGACAAGGAACAGCCCCCCCCCTTCACCGTACACAAAGAAAAAGAAAAAGGGAACACAAAGAAAGACAAATTCACTAATGCAAAATATTGGCTTCACTCTCCTGCTACTGATACAGAAATTTTTCATTCAACAAGGGAACTGAGATAAACTGAAAAGTTACCTCAGGAGTTGTCTTGATCACAGGTTCCCTAGACTCAGGTTCATTATTTTCATCATTGATTATATTCGCGTTTGTAGAAGGCGTATCACGGCAAGATCCAGCCACAGTACTCCCTCCTAGATTCCTAAACTCAATCTCGGCCTGTATGCCAGTATCTTTTCTTCCACCCCACTCCTCACAGAAGCTTTTCCAGTCACTTTCAGTTATCATCACAAGGCCATCCGCCTAGCATTGCAAGCAAATGATAGATCGGAAAAATTAGTGCAGCCTAGGGACAAGACATAGAAAAAAAGCAGGCACGAGGAGAAATGGCACATTCCCTCGTACAATAAATGTATGTATGGCAGCTAACACTCACCGCCGAAACCTTCTGTGAGATTGCCCCGCGCTTACACAGCAAGTCCACAGGCCTTTGCAGAAGTCGAGAATGCTAAATAAAGATTTAAGTAAATAAAAAATAGAGAGAACCATCAGAACTTAAACGGTAAACATAATAAAGACCACCGATCCACTTTATATTAATACATTCCTTCTATAAAAGCCAATTATGTAGCTGTTTCAGCCTTTCAGGTAAAAACAGCTGTTTCAGCCTTTCAGGTAAAATATTTCATTGCCCTAAGTTATACAAAAGATTCACAACGCTATACATTTAAAGTTCTCTTAGTCAAGAGAAGACCTGGGCCTCAGTATTATAAGGTGTGCTTTTTTATTATACCCAAGTGAAAATAGTTTTAGGTGAAGCATTTTTAACAATAACCAGCAGTGTCGCATATTATGCATTCTCCATGGCATACTACTAAGCTATGATGCTCGGACACTGCAGATTGGCTGCAGTACCAATGTGCCACAGGACATGACACGGGGAGACTGAATACGTGCCCAGCACTCCGGCCTTCTTACTTATTGTGCCAGATCCGAAGCAGATACCAGCAAAAGTGAAACGACTTTGTAATTATCTTCAATCTAAGCTGACTATTGGTCAAGTTTGATCGACAGAGAAACAAAGTTTACCTTCTCACATACAAGGGACCTCATGACCCCTTCCAAAGTCTCAGGCTCAAAAGTGGATGAAACATTCTTGCCAATCGCATTAATGTAGCGTTTCCATTTTGAAATCCAAGAAGATGGCAATAAGTAGTATTTGCAATTAGAGGAAAGAGGAACACTTTTTCCATGAGCCAGTTTCTCATGATTCTGGCGCTGTTTCAACTTGACTGATCTGCAGAATTTAGAAAGGATCTATAATTCAAACAGGCAACCTCAATGTCCATACAACAACATTACCCCAATACCTCATACACTCCAGCCTATTGCCAGGTATTGGGGAGGGAGGGGGGGGGGGGGTTTGGACGTATGCAGCATCCCATATGTTAAAACATACAGAGGTTGTTTCCAGATGACCCATGATGAAAGTGGCATCCAGAACATCGCCACGATGTTTCATATTTTTTTTTAAAAAGTAAACAAGACGTATATGAGAACAACAAGATGGTACGACTCATATGCAAGCGAAGGGTTGGACAAACAATTATGCCATCAAGCTATCAATCATGATTTATAAGCAAACACAAGGGCAACATCAATAAGAGCTATAAACCCACCTTTGTGTATCCTCTAATGAAGCTACTACAGTAAGCTTCATACAACATTCACCACATGTCTCTGCTTCTGATACAAAAGTTGAGCAGCCTAACTCATCATTTGGTTTCACCAAGTTAGAATTTTCGCGGAGAAAATCCCAGAGACTCTCAGGGACCAGTATTCGCTTAGCACCAGCAGCTTGCTCAGGCATGAGTAGTCCATGAGGGCACCTTATTGAAGCAGTAGGTCCTGTATCAGCCTCCGATGGATTGTCACTAACTTTTCGCCGCAGCCACTGCTGTAACCTATTGACAGAGTAGTCAGTTAGTTGTGGAACAATTATAAAGCAAACTTATAATGAATAGTCAAAACATTGAGCAACATACAATAAATGATTAAGCAAGCCCTCGTAACAAACTCACCATCTGGCATTTCCAAATGGTCATATCAGGTTAAATTCTTAGGTTTGAGCATTAAACTTTTAAAATCACATTGACTTATTACAAAGCACACCAGTACAACACCAGTTTGTGTATATGAAGAGCTTGAAAATGCAACATTGAGAAGAAAAACATAGAGGCCAAATTCCCAGTAGATGCAATCCTTAAAAACCACCGCATGTTTGATTAAGCACAACATGAGACCAATAAAAGGAGAAAAACAGTAGAAGATGGTGGGTGTCTAGAGGCTACAAACACACTCAAAATATTTCACTAAACATGAAGTTGTCTGGGGCCAAAGTATCAAGGGACTAAATAAGAAATAAGCAAAAAAAAATGATAACAGTAAATACCAGTTTTTTGAGACATAGCAAAGGTTCTCATCCGGACATTTCCCTGCTAGAGCAGCTTCAGCAAGCTCCTTCAAGACTGCCCTTCTATCTCTGTAGCTGTCGGCTGTAACTGTTGCACGTGCTGAATCAATCAAACAATCAATGCAGTTGCCATCCTTTCCCAGACAAGGACCTCCACCATACTGTCATATGTAACAATTAGAAACATTAGAAGTCGTGGCTAGCTAAGATATCTTACATTGCAGTTTAATCCATCATGTGCCATGTCAGAGAAATATACTCTACATTGACTTAGCAGTAAAATAAACACTGAGCCCTAATTATAAACAGCAACTACAATCAACTAGGACTCCTGGTCCATGTGAAGTATTTATCCTAGGAACTCAATAATGTACTTCCAATTCAGATGACAGCCTCAAACCCCAGACCCTAGTTCAAAAAAAAGAATGTAACAAGAAGGGGAAGACTTATTTTATGCCTCATGTCCGAAGTGGGTGACAAGTGACAACTTCTGAAGAATGTACCTTTGAATACAGTAAGGTCCAAGCATTTGCTGATATCCGCTTCATAAAAGGAATCTTTGACACTGGTACTTTCCCATGTGAGCATTGGATACTTGTGTTGTCGATGGCACTGCATGCAACCACAGAACTGCTCAGACAATTGTTCATTATTGTTCAATGAATGCTCTAAGGAAACAAACTAAAGCACACCCAGAACACACAAACATATAGATGAAACATGAAGGGACTCGTACAAGCAAACTACCAGCTCTGTCATAAAACACAAAACATTCACTAATAAATAATTTATTCCCATTAAATAAATAAATAAATCAGAGATCGAACGGGACCTTTGCTCTCCCAAATTTTCAAGCAAATATAAATAAATTTGACACCCTGGCATGGAGAAGGGGCGTACAGAGAGTAAGGAAAAATTAAAAAGATATGAAATAGTAAAATTATCATCAGAATCCAATAGAAAAGAGTTCCCTCCACCTTATCTCTACAAGATGTTTTAGTGAATAAAATACAAAGAATGAAGGATAATAGAAAAGGGATTCACGTAAGACCATTCTTCTTGGTGACGTTTTGGGCAAACTTTCACCTCTGTTCATGAGTGAAAGAGTTCAAAAGAAGAAGGGAAAAAAATAATTGGAAACGAAGTCATAGGATTGCTGTTAAAATGTAACGCTGATGTCAAAAGTAAGATAAAGAGTACTAGAGTAGGAAGAGAAAATTAGTGGGGCGTACGTAGAAGTAAGCAATGAATTATAGTGGGAATATCACCAATAAACCACTGATTATATGCTAATGTCATGAGTTACTGTTACAATAAAATAGGAAAGCAAAAAGAGTATTATTTTTATGAGACTCAAAAGGTGTAGTTACTAATTAGAATAGTCTAAGGAGCTACTTTCAAATTGTTGAAGCTTCGCTGTAAAATGTGAGGGATCCCCCTCCCCCCCCCCCCCTTCTGTGCCTCATACATAAGTCTCAGTTATAAAATAAGAATCACATACCACTCCGTCCCAAATTAAACTTCCCATGGCATTTGAGTATGTGAGAGGATTTTGAATTCCATAGGAAGTTTAAATTGGGACGGAGTGGTATATCTTAGTCCGCCCAACCAATCCGTAATTCATGCTTTCCTTCCCAGAGAAAGGGTCAGAGAAGCGCATCACAGAATACTAAGAAGAATAACAATTTGTAAGTTTCATACATAAAGAATAGAGGTAACCAAGAAGTTATACATAAAAAAAAGCTTCAGAACAGAATTCAAAACGACAAATTGCTACTCAAAACTGCAACGGGAAATTATTAACAAAAAGGGAACAAAAAAAGAGATGAGCAACTGCAAACCTCACCTAAGGAGCACCATGGCTCACATAAGGAATAAGGGCAACCAATAATAACGGAAGACAGTGAAGCCTTTTAGAAACATTTTCACTTACCGTACAGTCACGTTGTCAGCCCACAGCCGAAGCCAATCCATAGATATCCAGAAATAGGGTTCCTCAAGGGCAAGAACAGGAGCTTCAGAAAGAATAGATCGAACTTCCTGTCTCCTGTCTGTGATGGTATTTATATCTCTCTTCTTTCTGGAATTGTAATTTTCAGATAAATCAACATACGATGCATTCAGCGTTTGTATTTCTTCAGCGAGATGAGATGGAAGAGAAACACAACTTTTAGCTGTAAGAGCACCCCCAACACTGTTAGCATTGTTCTCTAATTTCCCATTCTGAGTGCCCTTTCCAGATCTAAGGGTGTACATCAGCATGTATGCATCACTTGAGGTATAAGTCTCCACATGACCATTTACCTTCGAAGACTGAGCCCGGGCAATTTTATCTTGATTTTCACTTGAAGTAGAATTCTTTTTCTCCATGGTAGATGAATCAGTTTTGGAGATGGGATTTGATGATCCTTCTCCAAAAGGGTGACTACCTAAATTCGAAACATGTTCATCATCAAACTCCCACCATTGCCCATTGCTTTCGTTCTTGATGTGAGCAACATAATGGCCACTATTAACAGCAGTACCCTTGTGCACCAGTATGCCTGATAAACCATAAGTCAGATCTGATGCAGATTCCTCTGAGAGCCTTCGCCCCATATCCAGCTCTTCCGGAAAACAAAATGCAGATGTAATTTTCTTCTTTGTAGTTGTCTAGACAGTTAAAGAAAGAATAATCATTGATCGAGGTAGTAGTAATGTGAACTACACCAGAAAGAGATGAAAAGTTGCTCAAATGAATATGTCAGTCAAACAGAGACAATTACAGGCATCAATGGAAAGAGACGGTCATTAATGTTTTCACCAGAAGGCAATAGTAAAA
Source organism: Spergularia azorica (assembly GCA_038382645.1). Lineage (NCBI taxonomy): Eukaryota > Viridiplantae > Streptophyta > Magnoliopsida > Caryophyllales > Caryophyllaceae > Spergularia > Spergularia azorica. The sequence continues at coordinate 4,855 of JBBYHQ010306457.1, read as the reverse complement.
GTAGCAAGACAGATAGAACTATTAAAAATCATAAAATCAAACGGAGAGAAATCACTGCTAAAAGGGGAAAAGGAAACAGAGTTTGAGATGCCATACGTGATTATGTACCATAAACCCAATCTATAATAGATGTCAGTTGATACTGTTCCATAAATTTTTCTAAAAAGTCCCTTTGAAGAGCTCCAAGGCGCTAAATACAGTAACAGATGCAAGCAACTAAGCAAACGCCAAAACTAACATGTTACCCACCAGTATTCATATAGACAACAAAATTATTTATACCCACTAAATTGCCCTTTAAAAATAAGGTCATCCAGTAATCCTGTAAATCTGTAATGCAATGAGCTTGAGTAGAATTCCCCGAAAGCTGCAGCAACTTTGTCCCAGGATAATATGAGTGCCTTTGTAATTATAAGGCAATGTATCCCACAACATAATGATGGACCAGCGATTGCCACATATATTTACATGATACTATATGTAAGAAGAAGTGCTAGAGTGATTGCACATCAGTTCTATGATCATTCAGCTTTTAATTACATAAAGTCTCCATCTAACAATTTGTATAGTTTTTCACTAAACCGGTTATCTTTTACTATCAACAAAGAAGATAAAGAGCTCCTTATCAAACACACTCAACCAGTTATTTTGGGTCCTGCCGCAATTGATAATTTAACCGAGGTTACGAAAAAGTCAATAAACCTCTTTAATATTTTGACAGTTGAAATTCAACATGTGCGGTTTCAAGTACAAAACACTACGAGGACCTGAAACTCTGAAAGCATCACAGAAACGAGCCATCATGGAAATAAATAGAAGAGACAACAACAACATCTTTAACCCCAGTGCCTTTAAGGCTCCCGCCATAAGGCGGGGTAAGGGGGGGGTCGGATGCACGGAAATAAATAGAAGAGACAAGAGGAGAATAATTTCTTCTTGCGATCATCTTTCGAAAATGAGAAATAAATAATTAGAGCACCGTCTTCTGAAGGATCAGAAAAATTTAGAAGAATTATCATTGAAAACAATAATGCTATAATCATTGCAAGCTCTATGTAGTAGTATGCATCAATGTCAACCCCACCAAAAACACATTAATAAGTAAACAAGCAAACGCAGTTAATTCACGAGACAAAACCTTGATTCGTACGCAAACCACTCAAGATCGATTAAGCTCATAGCTATCAGAGTGCTTGAATTGCAGGGGGTGATCAAAGACGAGGAATGGAACCATCAACCAATGGATCAAGCAGATAAGCAGTAACCAATATAATGGGATATTGGGGTTAGAAAGACGTTGCCCAAGTACCTTTTGAAGAAAGACACAACGTTTAAGCTGGAAATTGATAACAGGAGGAAGTGTGCGTAATTTGATACTGCGTGTAGCATCAACTCTTGTCCCACATGACTCACAGTGATATTGATTGTCCCCTTCAAGCTTTTCCTCGCAGAGGTAATCATTTAGACTTTCATCCAAGCTTTTTAAACCCTTAACATTCAATTCCAGTTCATAAAAATCCTCCACATTTGAGGAAGCTTCAGAAGTTTGCCCACATTCTGAGCATCTACAAATAACAAATTAACCTACGTATGAGGATCATGGTAAAAAATATTTTAAAGGCAACCAATGATCAACAGCAAAGCAAAGATGAGAAGCAAACTGAGCCAAATTGTAAATGATGCCTCTGGATTACTAGGAACGCCATCTGGAAACAATTGCCTATGGCGGACAAGATAGAAAAAGAGATTCACTCAATTTTCGAGGTGAAATATAAATATGAGCTTCAATTGGTGCAGGTGCACCCTATTAGCCACTGTGAGAGTACTCATTTTAAAACTATCAAACGAATTGTCATCAGATAAAAGGACGAAGGAGTAGTAACTGTAGCTTACAGTCCATTATCTTCTTCATAAGATAAAAGGACTAAGAAGCAGTATATGTAGCTTGATTTCTCTGTACCATAACAAGAACATGTTGAGAGGTCAATTTCCTTCAAACATTCCGTCTTATATTTCCTTTTTGTGGAATAATAGCAACCCTGACTCTCCAAGATGGTAAATAGCAAAGACAATGTAAATAACTAAAGATTTAATGCAATTTGATAGGTGGCGTTTCCGTTGCAATGTAAATCCCATCTAATTTAATACAAATAAAGTGGAGAATGAAGTGGTGGAGGGAAATGGCAAGGTGGAGAATGTAGTTTATTAATTTACTGGTGTATTGGTGTTTACGTGGGACACGGGTTTAAGATGAACAACTGTGATGCCTAAACTGAATGGACACCCCATTTCATTGTAATGGAGAGTACATTCAATCACCATTTCTCCTTTTCCCTACTTATTTCTAGTGGAAAATATCACATTCTATTGCAATGGGGTTCCCACCTATCAAAGAAGCCCTTAAACATTGAGCCATTGGAGCACCAGACACAAGCTAGCCGAACTAAAGATTAACTATTATGGTTAACTTACAACTATGATGCAACATAAGTGGGAAAAAGTGCAAGAAAACCAAGCAGATGGATCAAATTACCTGGTGACATGGGACATGTTACCTCGAAAGAGGTCTTGGACAATTGTTTTAGCTAGCGGAACTGCTGAGTGCCTAAGGCATTGTTCAAGCAAAGACAGAAGCAAAGTAAGGAACTCGTGACTATCCTGCTGAACACCATTATCCAACTCCAGAGCTTTAATAAAAGGAGCAGAGTCAATAAAAGCTCTTTTGCTGGCATGCAGTTGAGCAAAAAGACGCGTCAACTGATCCAAAACTGGCTGCTGCTTCAAAACCTCTGGTTCAACAGAAAAAAGGGCCTCCCGAAAACGGCTGTTCATGTAAAGGAATTGAAGAATGCTGTTGGCATAGCAGGTAGCGCCCAAATTTGTCAAACCTGCAGGAGCATCATCAGCCGACCTAAGCTCATTAGCTGGATCAGGACCAAGCGAACTAATTATGTCAGACATCTTTTGCCATAAACCAGCTTTGCGACTTCCATTAGGTGGCGGGACGAGCCCACAGAAACAGTTAGGGTTGTCCTTGGTGTTTATACGACAGCCAGAGCATATAGTCTTTCTAATATTGTAAAGTCGCCCTAAATCATCATCTGTAACTTCTTTCGTCGAATGGATTCTCCTACACAATATCATATCACCAAGGCAGACATAAGAATGTAAATGAATTACAGGTCGACAAATTCATGATTACTCTCAGAATAGAGAATAAGTACCTCAAGATTTCGGTTTTCTCATCGATTTCATCCTCTGGTCTACTCCGTTTATTCTTATTGCGCGTAGCTGGACGACTCATTGTCTCCGGCAACAATCTCGCCACCAATTAATAAACCTAGTTGGGATAGTTCTGCTCAAATGCGGTACCGGGTCTCGTAGATTGGAGGGGCCCTGTGCAAAATTTAGATAAGAGGGAATTGTTGGGAACTTTTAATTCTCCATCTTATTTTCCAATTGTTTCCCAAAACAACAACTAAATAAATACTACGGAGTATGAAAATTCAGCAAGCAGACTCAAGAATATATGAAACTTCAGCAAAAAAAAAAATTCTCACAATGTTTCTCCCGAAAAAAAGAATTAAACTAATAATAACACGAAGAAGGGGGTTTAACAATTACATGTGCAGATGCTAGATTAAAAAAGGGGTTACATTCCCAATTAATATCTCTGTTGTCCAAAATTTTACAGCGACAAAATGCTGAAAATGCATTGAAAAAAACACAGGAAATTATAGAATACCTTAGTAGCAGGATGAGTTGAAATTAGGCGCCGATTGGAGGAAAATTGATCGAAAATTCTTGGAGAAGATTGACCGAATTAGGGATGAATTAGGGAGAAACCAAGCAAATGACTCACAAAAGATAGGAATGTTGTCATGAAACTAGGGTTTGATTAGTAGCTAAGGAGCTGCTATCAGTCAAGAAGAAGTTGAGGGAGAGGAGGAGAGAGAAAGAGAGGAGGAGAAGGAGAAGGAAAAGGAGGAGGGGGAGAGACAAGAGAGCGAGGGAAGAGTGGAGTCGCGAAAATATCGAAACCCGTCTTCTGAGTTTTCTTTTTTTTTCTTTTTTCTTTTTTCTTTTTGTTTCTTTATGACCCTAATCTCTATCTTTCTTTTTTTGTTTTTTTTTTAATATACGGAGTAGTAATTTTACAACTAGTTTTTGGGCCCGAGAAAATCACAGGGCGGCTTCTAATTTATATATTCGGAGTCCGTTCGGTATCACTGCCGTTTTCAGTTTTTGGTTTTTTTTGCGTAAAAAATTTAGCTTAATAAGTTACAAAATAAAGTTTAAATTGTTTGTTTCCATAATAGTCATATAAAAAATGAAAACTGACAACTGAAAACTGAAAACCACTTTTTTCTGGTTTTCAAAAACGGGACTTTGGTTTTCAAAAAAAAACAGAACAGAAAACGATACCGAACGGGCCCTCGGCAAATGCACGTGGTGTTCCTGAGTTTTGACGTTTTGCACATGGTGTCCCTGCTTTTGAAACTACTACTCTCTGGTGTCCCTCAGTTTTACACAACCTGGCACATGGTGTCCCTGGGTCTAACTCTGTTAACAGAGTTTCGTTAAGTGATGACGTGGACGTCATTAGTGGTTGGCGGGATAATAATTAGAGTTGTTAATTACATTTTAATAAAAAATAATAATAAAAATGTACATAAAAAATAAAAATTCTACCTGTACCTACCTGGAAGTGGGAGGAAATATCAATGGACTTTGTGGGCGGTCTACCAAGAACTCAAAGTGGATATGAGTCCATTTGGGTAATTGTAGATCGATTAACAAAGTCAGCTCATTTTCTACCCCTTAGATCGGGCTATACAGCAGAATCATTGGCTGA
>JBBYHQ010306428.1:0-18137 GCA_038382645.1 Spergularia azorica | reverse complement strand
TGACTTGTATATTCAATATATCCCAGGTTTATTCCTAATTAGATTTAATTAGTCAACGCATTATTGTCGGAGGACACTTACTCTAACAAATCAGACTTACGTTGGTGTCGATCACATCATTATACATAAGTGAAACTTTAATAGATAAACATACATAGTTACATATTAAAAAATTTCATTTTATAGAAAATAAAATGGTAAAAATAATCCGGGCGCCAAATTGTTTGGGTAAAAAATGACCAACAATCGAGAGTTTGTTTTATGTCGGGAAGACCTTTCCGGCAGTCTTTTGAGAGTGATCCTGAGAGCAGGATGGAAGGCCCTTGACATGCTCGTGTAAACAGAAACCGTCACTTGCCTCGGGGGTGGTCCGAGCAACACCTCTCTGATGCCTTAGTTAGCTTTTGTAAGGTATTTGCGTAGAGAGAGAAAGTAGAGAGAGAGGAGAGAGAATATTTCCATTATTGGTTACCTTAACTTATGGCCATTTGGGGTATTTATAGAGGAGTTTGATATGATCTCACAGATGACGGTCACTAGATGACTACTATGACGTCATTGTTCGGGCTCCGTTCCTGCAGTCCGGATGTCAGCGTTGGACCGGTTTCGGACGTGTAAGAGACCTTTTCGGACGGACTGCCCGGACGTGCAAGAGTCATTTCCGGACGGCCTGTTCAGACTTGCCGGAGGCCTTTCCGGACCACCCTTCTGGACATGCTGGGGGACCCTTCCGAACGTGCTAGGGCATCTGTAACACCCCATATTTTTTTGGGACTTCTAATTATTAAGGTTGTCGAGAAATATTCATTTTGAGGTTACCGAATTCTATTTTGGGAAGTTTAAGGTTACTTTCCTTTTTGGGTCGTTTTCCTAATCGGGTAATCTAATTGGCAAAATTACCAAAACACCCTTAATGATTTCCTTCCCATACATTATAAAAAGAAAAGAAAAGAACCCCGACCTTCCCCATCCAACGCACGCGCACGCAGAGAGAAGCAAGAAAGAGAGACAAAGAGAAAAGAGAAGAGGAGAAAGAGCGTCGCGCGCACGCCCTCGCCCGCGAACCACCACCGCCGGCCGCCCTTCACCGCCGTTCGAGCCACCTTGCCTTTTATCTTGGTTTTCATACCAAGAGTTGTAAGTTTAAAGTTTAAACCCTCTTTCCTCTCATAAATCAATTTAGGGCTTCCTTGAATTCATGTTAATTGAAGTTAAAACATGATTTTATTGATGGTTGTTGTTTATTGAGATTGTAGTCATGCTTATTTGTGATTTTGATGCATGAAATATTGGGTTTTAGAATTAGGGTTCTTTTAATTAAATTTGTGATGATTTGATGGTGATTTTATGAGTGGAATTATGTGGGATTTGGAGGAGATGTTTATTATGGTTTGGGTTTACCATGGTTTTAATTTAAGAACGATTTATGGTGTTTTGAATGATGAATTTACATTCTGTCCAGATCTGATTATTGCCTAATTTAGGTGTTTATATGGTTGTTTTGATGATTTAATGATGGGATATTGTTGTTGGTATACTTGGCAAGGTGTAGTGCGAATTTGATGTGGTTTGGAGGTCGTTTGAGTGTTGAAATCTAAAGTCGGAGTTACTTTGATAGTGTTAGTAGAATGATGGTTAGTAATTTGGTACATTGTTGTTGATTCTAGGTCGTGCGTTCGAAGAAGTACCGTTCTAAGTCTTGAATCGATCTTGTGACTGTGCTAGTAAGGTAAGAACGTTGGTTACACCCCTAAACACATGATCTAACCCACTATGATTATCATTCCATGATCCTAAACGTATACTTCTATAACCATTGTTCTTTGTATGCTTCTTATCACGCTTGTTCAAGCTATTTCTGTATTTGCTTGTGCTCGAAAATAACCCTGCAGGCTACAAGCCTTTCGGCTCTTTTAACCGGCCCTTCAGCCTCCTTTGTTCTCGGTCCGGTTCGGCCCTCTTCGGCCGGTTCGGTCATTCTCGGCCGAGTGTGTCTCTTGTTTCGATGCTTCTCTTGTTGATTCATTATTGTGAATGCGATGTACTCAATTTTGTGTTGTTGTTGTATGTTAAAACGTTAGATAATGCACGCTGAAATAATGTACCTTTAAAAGAATTGAAAAGAAGTGTATGATATTGTTTACCACCTAGAGTAAGGTGACGCGGCCCGGACCGGTCCCCTCTGTACCTTGAAATAAGGGAGTCTGGGTCGGATTAGCTACCAACTTCCTAATAGGCTTACCTCCTAGAGGCTTCGCATCCTACCTGGCCCTCTAGAGAGGGGTGTGCACACTTCAAGTCGTTAGGATCTGTTTTGTAGTACTCTAGCTCGCATTGGTTCGAAATTGTGGTGCCTGTGGGGTAGGAGCCCAGCCTTGACTTAATGTATGTGACGAGACCGTTGGATCTCGTAGCGATATGGTGATTATCGCATCGTTCTGTCGATCTTCTGATTCTATTGATATAATGTTCGCTTGTTATTTGTTAGCTACGCGCCTCAAGGCGCGTATCTTCTTTGATCTTGTATTATATGATTTCTTACTCAGCCTGTATGGTGACGTTCTTCTTCTGGTTTGTTCCCTACCTTATTCTGGGGCCTACGTCATTCTCGATGGCGTAGTTGACAGGTCTTGATGCTTTGGATGCTTGCTTGAGGAGTCAATTTGCATGTTGGGGATTCACAAACATTTATTGAAACTTTATTTCTTTTGGATTGTGTAATCTGGGTTTGGTTTTGAGAATTGTAGTTCGACAGTTTTAAGACTTCTGCTGTTTCTTTCTTGTTTAGTTTGTTGTGTCTGAATTTATAGCATAGCAATTGACTCGATAGTCAGTTGCGGCGTGACAATTCTATATATTTCTTTGAGCAAATTTTAGGGTTGTTACAGCATCTATACGGATTAGGAACCTTTGTCCGGAGGAGAGCTCCTTGGATGACCTACGAGAGGGCTAACATGAGGACACTAGTGGTTCATGCTTGGAGGCCGCTAAAAAGATCCTTCTTAATCGCTCGTTGGATGCACTAGATGCTTGTCATGGTCGTTCTGGAATCGACCCTCAACACCGGGTATTAAACTAGTTATTATTATATATTAAAAGTTGTGTTTTAAGCAACGACCATGTTCACCGGTTTCAGTAAGGCCATCTCCCATGGCACGTGGCATCATAGTTAAAAGGTAAAATAAAATAATATCTATTTGTTCGAAATTCAATTATTGTCATTTTGCACTTAACTTAACGATTTTCTCTATATGTACTACTTTCGTACTATCTTCCCAAAAAATTAACAAATACGGAGTAATATTCTATTTTTTTTGTATGTCAAATTATTGTTGACCTAGCTAATTCATTGACGATGATTCAATACAAATCAATGAATTCGGGTCGCTACAACGTAATGATCAATCAAATAATGGATACCTTTGATTAATCTAAACTAGCAATCAATCAAACTAAGCAATGACACTAGTTGTACACCTCGCAACCACAAAAGCTAATTAAATTAATTGAAAAGCAAAAATTCAACAATATTTGGTAATGATAAGATCAATAGATCAGATCACACTCACAATTAGTGTCGTATATATGAATGCTTCAATTAACGATCACCACACCATCAGCATAATGATACCACTTTGTACGTACCACTTTGTACGTAGTTTTAATTTTACAGATTGATGATAGTGTTGAGAATTTATTCAAAATATCTACCAACTTTTTGACCCGTGCAAATGTACGTGTTGAGTCCAAATATTGCTTAGTTTTATATGACTCGACGGTGCTATATTTCGTGTACTTGCCCCATTTATGCTTGATATTCATTCATTCCCGCAAGATTTCATGTCCATGGTGTAGTTGGTTTTGTAGCTTTTCAGGGCATTACAAGTCAATTTTGGAGAAGTAAAAGTGCGAGATTTTCGTCAATCTACATACAGTCAATTTTGAAGCTAAATATCTCCCAAACCACTTGGGATTTTGGACTAAAGGTAAATGGAGATGAAATATTATGATCTTAGCTTTCTAAGAAGTGGTCAGACGCCTTAAATGAACAAGTAACGAAGAATCTAAGGACGTTTGAAGTTGGACTGCCAGCCTGAGCACGGCCCGTGCCCGTTCCTTTTTTATGGAGCGCGACTCGTGCCCATAATGATTTGCTTCCTGTTTTGAGCACGACTCGTGCTGAATTCAACACGACTCGTGTCCGGGCATCAATTCGGCAAACACGTGATTCTTATTCCGTGACTTTATTTCCTTATTATCACGTATAGTATTATCGATATCTGAGATTGAAACCTGCAAAACCAATAACACATCTAAACAAAAAGCATTTATTCTTATAAATATAAAATGTGATTTTAATTCAACAAAAATCACTTATATTCTTATAAAATGCAATTTTAATTTAACAAAATATTTATTGTTATAAAATGCACTTTTAATTTAACAAAATGCACTTATTCTTAGAAAATTCATTTCTAATTTAACAAAATACACATTTCTTATCAAATGCACTTCAAAATTTAACAAAATACACATTTCTTATAAAATGCACTTCAAATTTAATAAAATGCACTTATTACTTTTAAAATGCACTTCAAATTCAACAAAATGCACTTATTATTATAAAATGCACTTGGTCTTATAAAATGAACTTCTAATTAAACAAAATGCACTTATTATTATAAAATGCATTTCAAATTCAACAAAATACACTTTTCTTATAAAATGCACTTGGTCTTATAAAATGCACTTCTAATTATAAAATACACTTCAATTTAACAAAATGCCCTTTTTCGTTTTGGTTTTATAAAATGCACTTCTAATTAACAAAATGCACTTGGTGTTATAAAATGCACTTGGTCTTATAAAATGCACTTCTAATCAAACAAAATGCACTTATTATTATAAAATGCACTTCTAATTTAATAAAATGCACTTTTTCGTTTTGGTTTTATAAAATGCACTTCTAATTTAACAAAATGCCCTTTGTCGTTTTATTCTTATAAAATACACTTTTTTTTTTTTTTTTGTAAAAAACACTTTAGTTTAACAAAATGCACTTATCTTTATAAAATGCACTTCTAGTTTAACAAAATGCACGTTGTCGTTTTAGTTTTATAAAATGTACTTTTAATCAAACAAATACACTTGGTCTCATAAAATGCATTTTTAATTTAACAAAACATACTTATTGTCATAAAATGCACTTCTAATTTAACAAGATTCACTTATTCTTGTTAAATACACCTCTAATTTAACAAAATGCACTTTTTATTTAGGTTTTATAAAATGGTAATCTAATTTAAAAAAAACACACTTTTAATAAACAAATCCATTTCTAATTAAACAAGACCCACCCACTTCCCTTTTCTCTCTCCTCCCCCCTCCCACAGTCCCACCTACCCGACCACCCTAGCGTCGCCGACCATCGCCCCCGACAACCACCACTGACGGCCCGGACCCAGCCACCTTGAACGCCGCTATAGCACAAACCTCCAGCCGCCTTCCACTACAGCAACGCCCCTTATTTCTCCCCCATTTTCTCCCATTTTCATGTCGAAAATTGGGGGAGATGAGGCAACAAGGCCAGAAGGGGCGACGAACAACAAGGGAGATGCGACGAAACTTAGGGGATAGGCAGCGTCATATTTGAGGGGCGGCGGAGCATAGGGGAGGGTGGAATTCGCGGTGGTTGGAGAGAAGTTTGAGGAGAGAAAATGGGTCGATTGGGGGTTGTGAAGTGGTCGATGGTGGGAGATAACACCACCGGTGGGCTGGCATTAGGACGGGAAATATGGTGGTGGTGGCCGGCTGGATCGGGGTGGTAGTTGGTGCCGGCGGTGGTGGTGTCGGTGTACGGCCGGCAGCGGCTGTGTGGCGGCAGGGGAGGTGGCAGAGGAGAGAGAGAAGAGGGAAGGAGAGGAGAGAGAAAATGTGAGTGATATTGGGTATGGGTTGATTTTATTTAAATTTTTATTTATTTTTAATATTTGATATGAACCATTAGATTTAGATTGGATGAATGGATGAGATAACTTCTTATTTCTTACCTAAGAATACTTCTTATAGGAATAACATCCATGTATGTTGATTATTATTACTATTATAATCATTTTTGTGCAGAACCACAATATATAAACAAAACCAAGAGGTAGAACCACATACATTACCCAAACCATCCTCAAACCCTCTCACCACCTTTAACCACCACGCACCAACACTAACCACCATCATTCACGCCGCGACTGTCACCACTCACCGCCTACAAGGCCACGCCGACCACCACCTTCCCCCGTCTCCTTGTCCTCCACCGTCCATGACACACATAGCGACGACGCAAAAAATCACTCCCCTATTCATTCCAAACCTAATCTACACCCCATTATGTCAACCAACTACATTCCTAATTAAAACGTTTCAACACCATTTAGTAAACAAAAACACACAAACCTCTTCCTCATTAACGAAAATTAAACATCCAACATCCACAACATTGTAGTGATTGTACCACTCCACAACACAACTACAATCACCCTTGTATATCAACCTTCCTCGAAAAGAAAACCCCGAAATCCAAGATCACACCAAAACAAAAAGAAACAATACCGTTAGGCAAACAAGCACAGAAGAAAGCACAGAACAAAACCCACAACCAATCAGAGACGAGGAAACCCAAACGCCTCGGATCGATGACGTGTCACCCCTTTTAATGAGGGGCAAAAAAAAGATGAATTTTCAAATCCCGCCTAAAAACCCCACAAAGATATAGGAAAGAAAAAAAAAAACAAGAGAGAGAAAGCTGAGTGTGGGTGTATGTGTGAGAGAGAGAGAGATATTTGGGAATAGAATCGGGGGAAGGGGGAAGAATATCAAAACAATTCAAATTCCCACTACACCCTTATACGCTCCTCCTTTTTATCCCACCACCACATTCATTCTCAATCTCATCTACAAACCGCATATCTCCTTCTCTATTCTCTTTCTCTCTCCTCTTTCTCCTTCTCTCTCTCTCAAACCCTAACCCTAGCTTCTTCGAGGTACTTTCTTCTTCTCTCTCTCTCCTCGTTTCTTCACTTTTTTTGCCGTTTTTTCGCGTTTTTTGCTGGTTTGATTCGTTTCTGATGCGTTTTTTTTGGTGATTCAGTAGATATGAAGGGAAGAAAATCCAAGGCTGATGCTAAGAAAGGCGACGGCAGGTCTAATTTCTTCCACCGATTTTTTCTTTTCAGTTTTTTTGTTGATTTTTTTCGTTGTTCGTATGTTTCGCTTGATTTCGATTTGTTTTTTGTTCTTCGATTTTTTTGGTTTAATTTGTTGTTTTTGCTGATTTTCTCGCTATTCGAATGAGGCGTTTGATTTCGATTTGGTTTTCGTTGTTGATTTTTCGGATTATTTGTTGTTTTTGCTGATTTTCTCGCTATTAGAATTAGTCGATTGATTTCGATTTGGTTTTGTTGTTCGATTTTTTTTTATTAATTTGTTGTTTTTGCTGATTTTCTCGCTGTTTGAATGATTCGATTGATTTCGATTTGGTTTTCATCGCCGTTTTTTTGGTCCGTGTGATGTTTAATTGATGTTTAATTAATGTTTAATTATGTTTAAATTAATGATTTCAGCATGATTATGGATGTAGATTGGGTTAATTTCGGAAGTAATTTTTATAGATTTTTTTTTTTGATTTATTTGTGAATCAGGTTTTGTTGTGAACTCTTTTTTTCATCTTGTTATTGATGTGTTTGTTTGATTGATTGATGTATGATTATGTTTTCGGTTTCGGATATTGGTGGATTAATCGAGGTTTATGCTGGTGCGATTGATTTTGTCGTTGTGAAGTTCTGATTCTCATCATTGAGTACTTTTGAACTGCGTTGTCGTTTGATTAAGTTTCAGATCTGAATGAACTTTGTTCGGTTTCGAATGCTGTGCTTGTATTGTAAGCGTATGATTATTGTGGATTTTGATTCTGTTACCTTGTCTTCTTAATTTTCCGAGATTCCTTTTGCTTTTACCTCGATTTCGAGAATGTTTACAGATATTTTGTGCAATTTCAATGTTTTGAAATAAGTTAAAACGATAGTTTGAATTGGAAATCGGATGCGCTTTTTTTTTTTTTTTTCCGTTTTAGAGTGGAAACTTTTTGGACTCATTTGCTGTGCTGTGTTGCTTTGATGTATTTTTGCCACTGAAACTTTTGTGAAAGTTGTAGTGTTACTGTTCTGGTGGGGTGATGATTTTGGCATCCGAGATCTTTCATGAGCTGTTTTTCATGGCAATTGATTGATTGTTGTTATTATTTCGTTCAGGCTAGCGGTGAAGCGTGGTGCTGCTGCTAAGAAGGGGAAGCCCGCAAAGGACCCTAACAAGCCCAAGAGGCCACCAAGTGCCTTCTTTGTTTTCATGTAAATCTCGTTTTATATGGACGCTCCTTTATTAATTCTCGTTTTGTTGTCGTATGCTTAGTCTACTTGGTGTGGTTTTTGATGATTGTTGTTTGGCTAATATAGGGAGGACTTCAGAGTCGACTTCAAGGCAAAACATCCCAACAACAAATCTGTTGCTACTGTGAGTTCCGTTTCATGTGTCATTTGGTTCCTGATTCGTTCTTGATCAGTTGAATGGGCTGCTGTTTATGTGTAGATTTAGTTGACAAGTTCAATGTTTCTGTTGATAGGTTGGGAAAGCTGGTGGAGAGGCATGGAAGAAAATGTCCGATGCTGTAAGTTTGTTAGTCTTTTATTTCTATGTGAACACTCTGAAACTGATTGCAAGATGGTGTACTGATTTGTGTTCCGCATTTTCTTTTTGTAGGAGAAGGCGCCTTTCATTCTGAAAGCTGAGAAAAGGAAGGCTGACTATGAAAAGAACATGGATGCCTACAACAAAAAACAGGTACTTAATTGTGTTCACCTGGGTTGTATTGTTAAATGTTGTTGTTCCTGCATATGTTCTAACAGTGTTGAATGTTCTGATATTGTAGGCTGAAGGTCCAGGTGAAGATGAAGAGGTAGAAGACGAGTCTGATAAATCCAGGTCTGAGGTCAATGATGAGGATGATGGCGATAGTGGCGAGGTAAACAGACTTTGTTTTCGTGTGATGCAAATGATTGTGTGCTTGTTCGAGTTTCTTTGTCTTGATGTGTTGTGTTTGTGATTTCAGGAGGATGAGGATGATGATTAAGCTGGTCAATGCAAGAAGGTGCAGATCAGGAGGGCGGTTTAAGGCTTTTGGGACACAGCCCATTTTGATCACAGTATAAAAATGTGGGTTTATAAAAGAAAGGTCGAAAATCGTCCCTCTGTACCTTGACTTAATTTAGTTGTTGGCCCCTGGCTTGTAGAACTAGTAGTGATTTACTTGTGTTTTAGCTTAAATATGATGATTAATATCACATCGGTTTAGCAGAATCGTAATACTGTAGTTCCCTTCTGTTACCCAAGTCCACATGGTGTATGTAATCCTTTATCAATCCATCTGATTTCAGTCCTCAAGTTCTCTCTGTGATTCTGCTTTCGTTATGTTTTTTATCCAGCATGCATATTTTTCAACCTGATAGTTGTATGGATCCGGTTAAAAATTTGTTAGTTTGAACTTGAATTGGTATCATATTTGGCTGTGCTTTTGATCAACTATTTGAAATTCAAGGTCTTGGCTTTTGAGGTCTCTCAATGGATTCCTTGGTTTAGCTATCTGTAGGGAGTCAAATACCTATGTTCAGAACTGGACAGTGTTGTAGTGTATAAGGTTCAGAGTGGACTTGTGGCAGTAGGGAGAGATCTGTAGTGTTTCTCTTACCTGCTCAGTCGTGTTTTGTTTTGAAAGTCTAGAATTGAGACGATGCCCTGTAGTGGAACTAGTATGTTATTTAGTGTTCGTGATCTAGCTTGATTGCAGTCGGATGGGGAAGGAAAGGCTGAAAGACATTGTCATGCATGTGTTCCTGCAATAGATTGTTACAAAATGCAGTGAAGCTGTTTTTCATGATGTGATGCGTCCTCCACTCTTTAGTCGCGACAGAACAAGAGAGCGAGTGTATCTACGTTGTTGAAGCTTTTTTCTTTTTTTTGGGTTCAAGCTTTTGTATGAGTTGTTTGGTTTGGGACTTTGGGGTTTATTTAAGTATCCAATGATTTTTTCTCAAAAAAAGATAAGTAAAAAAGAAGTATCCAATGATTTGCTAATTGGTCTACTGCGTTGATTCTATGGTAATTGACCATTGGAAAATGGTTCACCCCTACGATTTTAGTTACTTAACTACTAATCAGGAAATAGAATTGGCATGACGGTCCTTGAATTATATTGCCTAAAACAATACTAATAAGTAACAAAAATTTCATTCTACATCCTGTAGTTGCTCGATAACGATCCTTCAAAAGACGTTCGAATAGTGAGCCTATAAGGCAATAACTAATGCAATGGATTGCCCTAAGTGAACCAATGTAGTCGAGTCTTACAAACATGACCACCGCCCGCTATGGACACGCAATCAGAGACTCCGCCGTAGCACCTCAAAGTTGATTTTGGGGTGACAAAAATCGCTTAAAAAACAATATCAAATTATCAATTTCACTCGTGAGCTAACAAGTTTCTCTCGATGGTCCCGCATTAGCCTACTTTGAAACTAGAGTAATGCAAATTACTACTTACTATATACATTCATATAAATTGTTAACGTTTCGACTTTAACACTTCTCATTATATGACACGTAAATTTGACGTATACAACAATCATGCATTTGGAAAAGAGCCAAAAAATGTACTCCTTTAGGTCACATTTTGACTTATAAAGTGACCAAGTAGACAAGTATGACATCCATAAATTTCACCCTCCTTGTATTTTTTTTTTTTTGAAATGATTGTATTTCTACTCCGTATTATTTGGATTTGGTTTGAAATTTTCTCGTATATCCAAACCAAACGGTCTAATATCGAAAAGAAGCGGTGGGAAAGTCTTACATGTGTAATACGGCTGTGTAACTTTGCCGGAATCCACAGAAACTGAAGAACACAAGAAAGAAACACAATCGAATTGCGACCCAGGTAAAAATTCCTTCCTAATTATTTTACTTTTCAGTAAATTAAACAGCAGCAAACATTTACTACAGTAAAAAAGTTTGACTGATTTCAGTCTTTTTGGTAAATTACCTGATTCAATTGAATTAGCGATGCTCTCTTTTCTGGCGGGAAAAATGTGGTTGATTCGAGTGAAGTTGAAGCTTCTTCCTGTTCATTGATGTGGGTTTCTCCACAAATTGGAAAATCATTAATCTTGCTCACTGTAAGCCCTTATTACTAATTCTTCTTATTTTGTTTTTGTTTGTTTAAATTTCATTGTTGATGTTATGTAAGTTTGTTTATTGAAAATTCGATGTCACTGCTTGTTCAAACTTCTATGTTTTCATTTGTTAACGTTTGATTTGGATATGTGAAAACCGAAAACTGGAAACGATACCCAAGTTTGGATGGTTGATGTTGTTGTAGGGTTTATAGCATGATATTTGTGTGAAAAGCTTGAGGATAACAAGGTTAAAAATTTAAACCATTTTAACAAAATGGGTCGGGTTAAATAGAAGGATTAGTCATTGGAAGGTCAAAATTAGTCTTGAAGGAAGCAATGAATGTGATGATTGGTAATTTTTGAAGGGTATTTAGGTTGGGCGTACGCGTTTCAAAGAATGTCTAGGTTGCTTGGGAATGGAGTATGGACAAAGATAGGGGAATGGCGTACTGCGTAAGTATTTGGACACGCAGAAAGAATGGTTCCGAAGAATTTTTTAGGAATAGAATGTATATTTAATGTGTACAAAGTGTGTGCACCACTGTTATAGGCTCCGCAGAATGAGATCGCCTTATGTAGATTTGTTAGAGTAGTGAATCTAGAATAACATCTGGCCGTGGTTAATAGGTCGAGTAAATTACTTATTAGACTAGGTGCATTGGAGATTTAGGTAAAATTTGGGAATGGTATACATGGTTGCTCAGTTGCTGTCATGATTTTGTAATGAAACGAGTCTTAGTTTTCGTTGAGAAATCAACCAAATGGCCTTCTCATTTGTGGGCATTTTTGGTACATGGATGTTTTGGTTTTATCTGATGGTATATGTGGTGTGAAAATTTTCTCAAATCTTCTTGAAGAATCAACCATAGCTTCCTTTCTTATCTAGGGATATTGTTTGCTAGAGATTCTTGTTGTATATGTGGTATTCAGATTATGATGGAGCTAGTTAGATAGGATTGTGAGGGAGAGCAGATTTGATAAGTTACCCATATTGTATTGAGTGCGTGTGTCATGTGTAAACTAACTACTGGAGGCAAACTCTAGAAAGAAACTTGTAATACCACAATTTAATCCTTTCCTTGCATTCACCATTGAAGTAAACAAGAGCCATTGTTATACTAAAATGCATTAAATAGACGACAAAGAACTATAAGATCCATGAACTCTCAATTCATTGAGTTTTTGTCTAAACTTGGCTTACTGCATAGAGGAAGGACGCCGACTCGTTACTGCTGATGTTTAGTTTATGATCTTCTTCCCCCTTTATCTTTCCATCTGAATAGAAATTCTTCACTCTTTAGCTGCTTCTTTGTTGAAGATTACTTCCACAAATCAGGTTCTTTTTCCCACTGGTGTCAGTAATTTGGAAAATCAGAATAGTACAACAAATAAGATATGGAACAAAAGATTGAAAAACATAAGCAGCTTAGGTATTATAAATTGTTATGAAAGCATGGCCGGGAACTGATAAGAGATTTGAGAAAGATGAACAAAGTAATTAGGTAAATGATACTTACTGGCAAAGGGCTAAAGTCATATCTGTTGATTGCAAGATTTGTACGCAAGGATTTAGTCTCTGTAACGTGTTGCTCTAGCTCTTGCATGCACGGTGGATATTTGTGAGTCGTCATAACTAGTTCCTCTAAGGTGGTTCGTTGAAGGAGTTCAAGGGGAAGGTCTTTCAACTTGTGGCAACATCTGACATTCAGTTCTCTGATGTTGGGCATTGCTCCTCTCTCTACCTTCAACTCTTCCACTTCATGCAGCATCCATAACTTTAATACTCGGAGACTCTTAAATTTATTTTGTTGGCAGTGCATTTTCTTTCCTATGAAGGATTTTGCAAGGAGCCTGAGGACAATTAGGCTTGGCAGCTCGGACAAAATCGGCATTGGATCTTCAGCTAACTGTGAGAGTGACAGTGTAAGAACCTTCAAATTTGGAGGGAAGTGAGCATGAGTAAGTGGAGGACTTATCTCCCCTAGCAACTTTACATGAGAAAGCTCGTGTAATTCTGGCAGTGGCTCCAGGGTGAGGTTGGAAGGGCGACCTGTTTCATCCTTGGATATCAAGCTTAATGAGTGAAGACTAGTTAAGCGTGAAATCCACCTGTTCAATTCCCCAAAGTCTTTCAACTGGCAAGTAATGCCTAACTCTCGTAGATCAACCAATCGATCAAGCCCATTCTCCATTTTGGTTTCATCATCTATAGTTAATCCCCAAAGTGTCAAGAGTCGTGACCTGAGCTGATGCACACGCTTATCTAGACGAATCTGGGGGAGATTAAGATGTCGAAGATGCTCTAGTGTCCAAACAGAACATGGAAGTCTGTTTATGTAAGTGCGCTTCAGATCAAGAGTTTCAAGATAAGGAAGATGACCAACCGATTCAGGAAGGGTATCAAGGAATGTGCTCCTCAGCCCTAAGTATCTCAGTTGAAATAGATGTTTCAGTGATGCAGGCAACTCTGGCTTATATACCCCTTCTAGGTCCAGTATTCTTAGCAATCCAAAACCTTTCTTGCCAATTAATTTTTGTAGGAACTTCTTCACTTCTGTTGTAGGAGTATCATATCTTGAAAATTTAAATGACAAATAAGACCGC
This sequence comes from Spergularia azorica, assembly GCA_038382645.1. Lineage (NCBI taxonomy): Eukaryota > Viridiplantae > Streptophyta > Magnoliopsida > Caryophyllales > Caryophyllaceae > Spergularia > Spergularia azorica. The sequence goes on along the minus strand of JBBYHQ010306428.1, from coordinate 4,257 downwards.
AGATTTTCGACAGAATCAGAAACATAACATTTGATGTCCGTGTATTCCACAATTCTACGTGCCCCAGATGGGGATTTGTTTATTGCTGCTGATTTCTGATGAATATGGAAAAGTCTGATTTCTTGAGCTTTAGGGGACAGATTGTCACGTAAAAATCCTGGCAAACGACATTTCTTGGGACCTCCATCTGATCTGAACTTGGAAATCTTGACCAAGTTCCTCTTGACCAAAAAATTGAAACACTCCTCAGCTAAGTCTTCACTCAACCCCGGTGAGTCTGGTGAGCGTTTTAGGAATCCTTCTGCTAGCCAAAGTCGAAGAATTCTTCTAACTGAGACTTCAAATTCTTTTGGAAAGAGGGCCAGGTAGAGTAAGCAGAGCTTATAATTTGCAGGGAGATCATTGTAGCTTATCAACCATATTTCTGATTGATCGTGGTCATCATGATTAAACAACCGTGTCAACTCTTTTTCGCCTGGTTTTTTGGTGGACAAGATACCCCCAACCAGTTCAATATTTACAGGCAAACCTTTGCATTTTGGCAGAATTTTATTCCAAAGAGTGTCATTTTCATTGAAGGCATTACCAGTTTCGTCACGCAATATCCGTTTAAGCAACTCCTTGCTGTGGGAGTCATCCAGCCCCGAAAGACAAGTAGGTAGATTTTCTCCGTCATGAGTTTTAGCTATATCTTCTTCACGAGTCACGAGAACCACTTTACTACCAAGGTTACTATTTTCCATTGGGAAGGCTTCAATTAGTTCTTTCCACTTATCTGGCTGCTTCCTTGCATCATCCAAGACTATCAGATATTTCTGCGTTTTCAAAAACTCCTGCAGTTTGTCTTTCAGCTGCTTTTCATCAAGAAATTTGATGTCCCCATCCCTTTTAATGTCGACCTCATGCCATACTTTGCGTAAGAGATCTTCGAGGATATGCTCCTCTGAGACATTGAGCCAGACATGGCATTTGAAATTCTTCTTTGTTGTTTTGCGATCGTATATCCTTCTCACCAGGGTAGTCTTTCCCGAGCCTAAGGAACCATAAACTCCGATTCTGTGGCCACACTCTGCAACTATTTTATCCTCTAACTTCCTTTCAACGTCCACTAAGTCTGAACTTTCTTTCTCATTAGAGCTGCTGGAGCTGCACTTCTGCTCGGTCAGGCACGGTGGAGAAGCATCACCAAGTGCAAGCCGGTCCTCTTTCCACCTGGGGGAATTTCCTCTTAAGCGTGCATCTTTAACCTCTTGTGGCTTTTCCTCTTTCAGCTTCTTTATCCTCCCATCAATATTTTCCATTTTTATGCGAAGATTCTGCCAAGCTGCTGTATCATGAAAGAAGAACCCGTAGTTTTGAAAGAAGCCCATCCCTCTCTTCTTACGAGCTAATTTGAGAACATACGATTCTACAATATCCTCCACTTCGTATAATGTTTCAAGATACTTTTCAACCCATTCCTGGACAGAATTATCAGTATGTTGAAGCTCCTCAGCATCCATAAAGAATCCTCGCATCTGCCGGAGCTCTAATCTGATGTCTTCCACTTGGTCAATGACTTTATCGAAAATCACAGACTCCTGAATTAGGAGATCTGTTACTTTCTGTATCACATCAGATGCGACTGCTTCCACTGCCATAGCCAGAGTAGTCTTAGCTATCAATGGTGATCGGCTTCAGATGCTTCGTGTAAGGAATACTCTTTCTAAGTAATTCACCAGTTGGCTTATCTTGTAGAGTTACCTAGCAGTGTATATAGCTCTTAGAGAGGGTAGCTCTGCAATTCTTGCACTTTAACTATAGGGCCATGCATAATAAGCATGAAACCTATTGCTTCTGTAAATAAAAGGTCTCTAATTACATGATCTACAGATATAAGTTCTGTTATTTCATGAAAATCATCATAGTAGCTATAGATGAGATGGCTACCTTATCTTTACTTAGAACTTATCTCTAAAAGAGGATTGCAAATATAAATTTCTTTATTGAGACAAACAGTCTTTGGTCTATCACCCTTTTTGTTTGTTTTCCTGTTGTCTTGCATAAAGCTAACATTTTACCAATATAATTAGTGTACACTTGTTTCCCCTTTTTTTTTTTTGGGTGGTACAGGTTAGTGTACACTTGTGGATATTATTAAGCATGTGAACCTGATAAATCGAGTGTTCCTCCCCTTTAATTCTTTCTGTAGCTGATCCCTTTTCTTTTTCCCTGTTTGTATATTCTTTGAAATCATTTTTCCATCCACTCTGTGTTTAACCAATATAATCTAAAACGTTAGCCCTTTCCGAAAAGAGGAGTATCGATCATGGTTTCAGTATTACCCGCTATATGAGTAATCGTCGTGGTCGTAATGTAACTCAGTTTACGGTTAATGATTCATTCTGCCAGACACTACTGTATTGGAAATCTGTACTAGCTCTCATTTTCAAAATTTTATAAACCAATAAGGCAATAATTCTTTTGCATAGGATTCGGCACGTTATAACTGTCTTTTTTTTATCATTGAGTACTCTTGTCTTCACTTTCTTCTTATTTCTACCAATAATGATTTTTTTACCTATCAAATTAAATAAAATACACATTTTCACTCAATTTGTTTTTCTCTGGACAGCCCATATGTATATTGTCACCTACCATTTGGCATGGGACCTTTGAAGAGTCTTTCCATGTGATATTACTTCACTAGAGTCTAGAAGAAGTGCTCAAAGACTATTCTTAGACATATCACATCGTTAGTCTGTTCAGACAGTCTGTTTTTATTTAATTTTATTTTATAGTTTTTCCGATGTCTGCTAATTGTTGCTTTTCACTACCTAGAGAATATCAGGCCTTCCTCTTGCTGCACTCTGAACTGTGGGCTTGTGAGAGTATTGATTCCATCACGCAACTAGTCTTAGGGAGTTGATTTCGAGCTTTGCATGACTTGTCTGACATTGGTTTTGTGGCTGGAGCACTTGAAGTTGTGCTTAGATGAAGTGTTTCAATTTTTTTTTTTTTTTTGGGACTTGGGAGCAGCTAATGCTGCAGGGGTGGAGATGTGAGGATTCGAACTTGAGACAATCCACTACCTAGGGAATCATTACTGGTTCTATAAAAAAAAAAAAAAAAAAATTCTCGGCCACCTCTTGCTACTTGTGTCTACTGTCTCAGTATTGTCTTTTATCATATGTCTGAGTTACTGTATTTCTGGTTCTCATATGCAAATAGGAATTCCAATATCTGACACTAAGTTGGCACCTGCCAAATGCCAAATTAATTAGAGGTCTCAAGCTTGTGCCCTTGGAATGCAGCAATGTTAAAAGCTCAATGGCAGAGTTGCTGCGCTATGTGGTCATACCTCGTACCCATTATATCCAGACTAAATCAGATGGTGCAAACAACAGAAAAAAAAGAAAAAGAGAAGCTTGTAGAAATACTGGCATATTAGTTGTTTGAGAAAGGCTACAAACAAATGCCCTCAATAAAAGCACTGAGAAAATTTAGACACTTTTCCGCGGTGAAATAATTATTCTAGAAATAGAGATGCAGTAGAATAAAAGTTGCCTAAGATCTTTAAGGTTTATGAACATTCTAGAATGCAGAACCTTCATCTTGATAGTGACTTTCTTGAACCTGGCGTTGGGTTGCATTTCTCTGTTATTCAAATGTAGCTATGTGCCTTAGATGATGGGGAATAATCTGCTCAGGACAACTTTTGATAAATACTCTTTTGAGGTATTGCATTGCCCCTTGCCCTATCGTCCACCGTTTCAGGGCCCAATTCTCCATTCGCAAGACTTCTAATTGCAAGAAGCCTTCTGCACTGCACTCAAATTCTTCACCTATAATTGCCTTTTCTAATAATTTTAACACCCTCAGATTTGGGAGTTTCTCTAGTGTCTTGATACAGTTTGTCTCAAGCTCAGTCCCCAATAGGGTTAGCTTTTTAAGGCTCAAAGGGAATGCAGCTGTGTCTGGGAGTTTTGTTGGCCTTTCTACCCGAAGACATTGAAGGTGGTAAAGGTGATCGAGGCTATTTAGAAAGCTATATGTGACGTCTGGCTTCAAGCTGCAAATTCTTAACTTTTTGACATTTGGGAACTTGGCTCTGACCATTAACCACTTCAGGACCTTGTTTGAATGTACCCCGCGAAGAGTTTGGAGGTTTGGAAGAGATTTATAGTATTGCATTCCTCTTGTGTCTGGTATAGTGAACTCCCCTAGATAGAGATGCCTGAGCGACTTTATCTTCCATATTGCATTTGACACTTTTAC
>JBBYHQ010306402.1:0-18143 GCA_038382645.1 Spergularia azorica | reverse complement strand
AAAGATTTGATTTCGTTTTTTATAAACGGAATATGACATTTTGATGCAGATTTATTTGCCAGATTTACTATTATACTACATGCGTGTGTCATGCTCATGCGCATGCGCGCGTGTGTCATCCATTATCATGTGAGTGTTATTTTGGGTAGTTTCATTTGACATCAGCATAATACGTGGACATGCTTAAAAGCTCTTAAATCCACCGCTATTAATAAATATATATTATTATATTATACGAGGATTTGAGCATGAGACCTCGTAAATAAGTTCATCTCTTGACGACTGTTTTGCACTATTTTCTTTTATGTTATTGCTACTTGAGATTCCACGTACCATAGAAGAAGTAGCAAGTACTTGTTCCACAATGCTTTATTGAGATTCGGAAAAGTATTAGAAAATTTACAGGTCAAGAAAGAAGACTTGAGTTTTTGTGAGGTAAGTTTTCTTAACTTCCTTTTCGTGTGTGTTGTTCATGACCAAAGCTAATTCACTTGAGTCTTACTGATTTGATACGGAAAAATCTACAAGTTACCTTTTACTCAAGTTAGAAAAATCTTACTATAATATGGTTTGAGCACGCAATAGTTCTTTTTAATATGGAAGATGATGTTGAAATGTCTAATGTGAGATAAATTAAAATTATTGATCAAAATACCCTTGGTAGCTAGCTAACCTCACATTTGACTAATTGACTCAATAACCTATTGTAATTTATCATATCTTTTTTTTTTTTGAACTCAGTAATTTATCATATCTTGAGTAAGAAGAAAGTACACATTGAATTTTGTATGTACCTTGACTTAAAAAAGATCATATCATATAATATAGACTTGACAAAACTATTGACTCTCGTATTCTAAAAGTGTTACTAGACATCTAGTCATCCTCTTGCTTATAATGATACTCATACCAAGTTTAGTCATAGCATATGGCAACATTAATATGAAATCGTAAACAACTGATACTCCCTTAAAATCTAGAGTAAAACGGATCCGAAATTAATACAAACAAGATACAATCCCTCCGTTTCATATCATTTTTTCGTGTTTCATTTGAATACGTGAAACGAATCCAAACGAAACGTAAAGAAACTTAAAAAATGGAAGTACTAATATCTTTTGAATGATCATGTTTTGGCTTGTTGACTCTCAAGTCTCAATTCAAACATAAAGTATGGTCAAATACTCAAATGTAGTACTAGTAAAATCCAAGCATCCAACACATATACACAAGGCAGCAAGAGTGCAAGACAGTAAAGAATGGACCAAATCATAAACAAATCACAACATGCCCTCTCTCTCTCATTATTGAAATGTTTTCCTCGTTATCAGGTAACGATTTTCGCTCACGATTAGTATCGAGAACTGTGACTCGTTACTCAAACTAGATTGGAGGAGGGTAAAAATCATTACCGAGACTTGGTCTCTCTACTTACCTCATCAACATCACTCTCTCTCATTCTTCCTGAGACTCAGTCTCTCTCTATTTCGCATAAAATGCAACCAACAACTTCCTGACTAAAATTCAACACCAAATCATGGGTGGAAATGGGAAATTCCTCAAACTAAAAGTCTCCCTTTTCCGATCCTCACCTTCTCGCACACGCAACCAACCACCTCCTCCTACTCCACCGCCACCCCCGGAGTATATCTGTCCCGTTTGTGAGACCCTTATCACCGAGCCTGTTGTTGTAGGTTCGGGACACACCTTCGACCGCACGTGCGTCCAGGTCTGTCAAGACTTGGGATTTGTACCCAACCTACCTGACGGGTCCAAACCTGATTTTTCAGCTGTAATTCCCAATTTAGCCCTCCAGACCGCTATACCGAACTGGTGCCACGAAAACGGCGTCGCTTTACCGAAGAGGAAAGTCTATGCTGAGGTGGCGGATAAGGTGAAGGGTTTGATTGGAGAGAGTAACGGTAACGGTAACGGTAACTGGTTGATTCGGCCGTCGGAGAGATTTCTGATTGATGAGGTTATGAAGGATAAGGCGAACCCGGATGACTCGCACGCTATTACTGAGTTGACTCGGAAGATGAATCGGTTCGACTCAACGAGTTCTGACGAGTCAGTTATTGCGGCGGCGAGTCCGCTTACGCCGCTCCCGTTCACGACTCGGCCGGCGTGCTGGTCGCCGTACCGGAACTCGTCTTCGTCGGAGTTTCAAACGTCCGGCGAATTTTCAAACCCTAACCCTAGCGGATTCGACGACGGCGACGACGAGGAATTCGTCGCGAAATTCAAGAGCAGCGATCCGTACGAGCAAGAGCAAGGCGCGAATTCGCTGAGAAAAGTGACGAGAAATGACGAAAGCGCGCGGGTGAGGCTGTGTACGGCGAGGTTGCTGGTGGCGGTGCTGCCGTTGCTGGTGTCGAGCTACGAGAAAGTTCAGGTGAACGCCGTGGCTGCGGTGGTGAATCTATCGTTGGAGAAGGAGAATAAGGTGAAGATCGTACGGTCAGGAATTGTTCCGACGGTGGTGGATCTTCTCAAAGGGCGGCTATCGGAGACTCAGGAGCACGCCGCCGGAGCAATTTTCTCGCTTTCGTTGGAGGAGAAGAATCGGACAGCGATCGGAGTATTAGGCGCGTTGCCGCCGTTGATGCACTGCTTAATTAGGTCTGACTCGGAGCGGACTCGGAGTGACTCGGCGTTGGCACTGTATAATTTATCGTTAGATCACAGCAACCGAGTCAAACTCGTGAAACTCGGTGCGGTGCCGCCGTTGTTGGCGGTGTTACGGTCGGCGAATGAGGCAATTGCAGGAAGAGTTCTTCTTGTGTTGTACCAGCTGGCGGCGAGTTCGGAGGGTAAGGCGGCGATGTTAGACAGTAACGCGGTGGAGCACCTGGTGGCGCTGTTGCGAAGGGGAGCGTCGGCGTCCGAGTCGACTCGGGAGAATTGTGTGGCGGCGCTGTACTCGCTGAGTCACGGGAGTATGCGGTTCAAGGCGCTTGCGAGGGACGCGAGGGCGGTGGAGGTGTTGAAGGAGGTGGAGGAGACCGGAAGCGAGCGTGCTAAGGATAAGGCGAGGCGGATACTGGTGGCGTTGAAAGGTCGGAGGGAGAGTGAGGTGGAGGAGAATGATGAGGTTGATTGGGAGGCGATTCTCGAGTCGGCTGGACTCAGTCGGTCTCGGCCACGAGTCGTACCCGGTCCCGGTGGCGTTGGTAAAACCACCGAGTTTTGACGGTGGTTAGGGTTTGGGTAAAACTAAATTTTACCTTTCTACATTTTGTCAAAATTACCATGGTCAAAAGTCAAGACGTCTCACTCACTTACTCCACCAATTATTATGGCGAATTTGGAGGATTGTTCTTATTTTTGCTTTGATTAATTCGGTCATTTTTAGGTGTGTACATAATGTATGATTTCGGGATTTAATTTATATTTGGATGGTAGACTTTCGGTAGTAATTTTGTAAATGGTGACTCTGGTAGTAAGTTAGTAAACATGTGTACATAAACTAGTGTTCGTAGTTTGATACCGAAACAAGTAAAAACAAGGAAAACTAGGGTAAGTTGTGTTAGGGATTTGAGACATGAGTTGATTTTGAGTGATGTGTACTTTACTATACTACTTTAGTAGGTGATTGTTGATTGTGAATATTTAGTAACAAGTACTACAATGATTTTGTCGTTTTTACAATAATTAATCATGTTTATGTGATATTTGTGTCATTTGGATTTTTGCAGTGATTGAGATTGAGATTCGAGAGCATTAATTGAGTGTATTGACCATATGAGTGCAATTGTGCAAATAAGCATGTGAAGGTTGTTGAACGAATGAATGTGTGTAAATTGTAAAACGTTGACGAAGGACTTGACGACATTGAGTGGATATGTCAGATGTCAGTTGCTTCTATGTGAAGTTCTTTTTTGGTTACTTCTATTGGAGAATCTAGTGGCATAACAAGTTTGGTCTAATTCATTGTCGAAGCCATGTGGCAAGTGGTGGTGCCGTAGGCTTGAGTTCCTCCATTTTCTATAAAATGCGTCCGAAAAATGTTTGGCGTAGCACAATATTGTATTACGCCTTATATTGCTGGTTGCTTATTGTAAACCGTAAGTGGTATCCATACTATCCAACACGTTACACTGTAAAACGACTATTGATGGTTTACTAAACCATGCTCATGGCGGATTGATTGATCGGTGGAAATCTCGTTGTAATTGACCCCATATAACAAAAATTGGGGAGCAAGCGAAGTGGTTTGATGACCCATTTGATATGATTACTTGATTAGTCAAATGAGTAAGAAGTGATGGAATCAATAATATGGCTCAAACATAAAATAGTCAAACACTCAACTAATAAAAGCTCGATTAGTTAATTGAGTCCATCTTGACCAACGATATCGATCAAATATCGAAAACTGAGCTCATTTAAAGATATTTTTTTTTTTTTTTGGGAAAAAGAGCAGCTAATGCTACGGGGGTGGGGATATGAGGATTTGAACCCGGGACAACCCCAAACAGATTGAGTTCCTAACCACTAGGCCAACCTTGATCCTCTCATTTAAAGATATGAAATCGATATTCTATAAACACGTAAAGCTCGTACACTTCATTATTAGTTACGACTCAAATTGTTTCGGACTCGTAAAATTTTGCGAACCAGTTCACCACCGGAGTACCGGACCACAAGCCTCAAACACAAACTTCTGATGATTCAATTCAATTGCGCCCAAAAATCACAATTGTAAAAAAAAATGCGAAAAACCCTAAAAAGGAAGCAAATTTCTTCGATTGGCATCAATAAATCCCCAAAAAATGCAATCAAAACAAAAAATTCAAACATAGAACCATACCCATCTCATTTAAACCCAACCCCAGAAGAATGCCTAATTATAAGAGATGAACTTTTGGAATTGCATGGATTTCCTGAAGAATTTGCCCAATTTAGAAAGGATAGGCAAAAATCAGAGACTAATTCTTCCAATTTAATTGATGGGTCTGTGAAATCTGAGAAGCTTGTGGAGAAAGTTAGTGTCTTGGATGGTTTAGTGAGCACTATACTTTCCCAAAATACCACTGATGTTAACTCTCACAGGGCTTTTGCTTCTCTCAAAGCTGCATTTCCTACTTGGGAAGATGTGAGTTGTACTTTATCTTGTAGAGAAAGTTACCAATGTTGTGTGATCAATTTTGTGGCCTTTATGTAAATTTGTTGGGTGTAATTTATTCCACCTGGTGCAAAAATTAGGTTACTGTACTGTCACATATTATGATGCTTGCATGTGACAATTCATGTTAGCCGACCCCAAATCATTTCCGGACTATGGCTTTGTTGTCGTAGTTGTTGTGGGTGTTCTTACTGATCATTGAGGTTTCCATGTGCATTTTGTTGGTTCTGAATAATGTAGGTTTGTTTCTGGCAGAAATTAGTGAGACGTAATTGAGATTAAGCTATTGAATTGTTTCTTATGTATGCGCTTTTGTATCTGTAAAAGGCCTCTCTATATTTCCAACATAGGGGTAAGACTTGCGTACATCCGACCCCTTACCTCGTTATAAGCGCGAGTCTTTGAGAGAATGAGGTAATGTTGTTGTAGTTCTGAGCGTTTTGTTGATTTCTGTTCCCACTGTAAGGACATTAGGGATTTTGTGAATTTTGAGAAGCTTGTTCTTTGGTTGGAGCAATTATTTATGTAGTTTATTGTTCTGAATTGGCTGTGAAGGTGCTTGCTGCTGATCAGAAGTTGTTGGAGGATGCTATAAGATGCGGAGGTTTGGCTCCTACTAAAGCTTCTTGTATAATGAACATGTTGAGGTGTCTTAAGGAGAGAAAAGGGAAGTTATGCTTGGAATACTTGCGCAGCTTGTCAATCGATGAAATAAAGTCTGAGCTTTCTAGTTTTAAAGGCATTGGACCAAAAACTGTGAGTTTTCTTTATTCTCTCGTAATTTTGCATTGCTAATTTAGTTGACTTTGTTATCAGGACAATCTGTGATTTTACTCTTTACAATTATCTACCTCTTGTGTCTTTGCATCAACTTGAAGCTGTCGTAAGTTAGATTATCCTATTATAGATGTGTGCAAATGGTCAATAAGATGGCAAGATGAAAAAGTTTACAAATGCACCATGCGTGTCTGTGGACTTATTTAGTTTGGCAGGCGTGTAAGTTAGACGTTTAGACAGAAACTGTTAACCTGTAAGAATCAATTATCTGAGAATTTTTACCCTGGAGAGAAATCAAGTAACATCGAAATTGGCCTTCCTTGATCCATTCCATCTTAGGTTTACTATTCTTTGGTATCATATAATTGTGGCCTTGTGGGTTGTTTGTCGATGTTTAATATGGTCAAAGCATACATGAATGTGGGTTGTGTGTAAATTATTTACAAAACTCAGACTTTTGCAAATGGGTTTCAGGTAGCTTGTGTTCTCCTGTTTCATCTGCAGCAAGATGATTTTCCAGTTGACACACATGTAAGTACTGAGTACGTTTCTTTATAACTGACAATACAATCACTTGGTTGAAAATCTCTAACTGAATTACTGTATTCGTTAGATCTTGCAGATTGCAAAAACTCTACACTGGGTGCCTGAAGGAGCTGATGCTAAGAAGACGTATGTTCACCTCAACCAGAGAATTCCGAAGGAGTTGAAATTTGATCTGAATTGCCTTCTATTTACACATGGTAAGATGTGCAATAGATGCTCAACAAAAGTGAGTAAGCAAGACAGGAAAGAAACAATAGTTAGCAAGCCTTGTCCTTTATTAAGCCACTGTAAGAATCTCTGATTATAATGCCAGTTACCATGGTTCCCTTTATGTCTTCGAATTTCATTCACAATAGTGTTTCCGTCTCAATAATATTTCTCGTTTGACTATGGTAGCAACCACAACAACTCAATATCGATATTTTCGCTCTTCCTGTGGACTGTAGATTATCAATTTTTGCCACCATAGCAGCTGAGAGCCTGAGACCCTTAGAAAGGTAGTTTTAGAATGACTCAAAACACTAGGAAGTAGGAACCACTGACTTGGCCTAACAACTTCCCAACAACAACCTTGCATAAGATGCAAACCTTATAATAGGTTCAAAAATCGATTTCAACGTTCCGTAAGTCAAATAAGGAAAGACCTTATAGTTAAGCAAATTTTGTTGCTTTTTGAACCTTTACATTTGAGGCTGCTATTTATTGGAGTGGGACAGAAAACTGATGGTTGGGGAAGTCTATGACAAGAAATTCCTTCATATTAGGGTCACTTTCTTGCCTACATCCAAGCACATATTAGTGAACTTAGAACCTGGTCTATTGCTTCTTTGGTTGACATTTGTTGAATTTAAAGCCTGATTTTCTCTCAGCAGAAGTTTCCTTATCCATTAATAAGTTATTTTCGCCTTTAAGTAATACTCTATCTAGAAAATTAATCGTCTCTTTCGACTTTTAAGAGGTCGCTAAAGCAAGAGCAATAAATTTATGTGTGTCCAAGGGAGAAAAGCATGCTGCACTTTTTAAAATGTTTGGAGCTCTCTGTCTTTTGTTTAAGAGATTAAAGCCACTCATCTTAAGCTTGTTTCTGTGGCTAATCATCGTGCTTTATCTTTATATTTCGTTTCCTTTCACGGCTCATACACCTTCTTTTATGTGCCCAATTATGTCAAGAAGAATGAACTATAGAATTCAAGTTATGTTGTCTATCTTTGCAATGCTTGACTGCTTTTCCTGTTGCTTAGCTTAGTTGCCTATTTGACCAGTTGAGATTAACTTTTCGCCTTTAACCAAAGTAGCAGCCTAATCATATTTGAGCTGGTAAAAGTAGTACTTGAGCTTTCTACGAAATTTAACTTTGAAGTGCTAGTGTCCTTACTTTAGAGTAAACCATATTTCCTTGGGTAAGATTGTCCTACGAAAGAGATGCTTGGTTATAGTGATCTCGGGTAGGATTACCCCGCCACAAGTATTTTTACTTGATTTGATATCTGTCCTAAGCACCCGAGTAAGACAGCCTTTCTCAAGCTTTGCTAACTAGCTATTGCTTTATTCTTTTGCGAAATCATGCACATATACACAACAGTGCCTGCACTTTGATGCTTCAGGATTCTAGGCGTCCGTGGCATCTACGAACGTGCAGGGTGGTACGTGAAAAAGAGTAGGGGCACCTGAAGTCCCTAGTGTTTCTCAGATAAGATGATTTTGTAAAGCGTATCCACTACTTGTATAAAAGGAGACAGGGATAACCAGCAACTGTTGTTTTTACATCTTTCTGCGCCTTTTTGCTGGGTTAGATTGCTCTTTTGGAGGCTAAAGGTCCAAATTAACACTATTGTTTTATGTGCTCCATTACAAAAAGATGAGCATCCTTTTATTGCTCTTTTTCTTCAATCGAAGCGTACGCTTTAGCAGGGTAGCTTGAGCTTAACGTCTCTCTTCCACCAAGTACCATCTTTTGCCTTTTGGACAACTTGAAATTTACCAGGTTAAGCTTTAGAAGATGGATCGTTATTATGTCAATAAAACGGAAAACAGCCTTACTTAAATGCCCAGAATCACAAATTTAGCATTCAGTGTGCTGACAAAACATAAACGTAGCTCGTCTCTTTAGTAGTAGGCATCAACTTGAACCATAAAAGTCTCTCTCCCGAGTCCCGAAGAATGTGCCCAATCATACTGGATACGGTTGGCAACAAATCTGCCACGAAGGGTTCGAGCTACAATCGACAAACACTCCACTTTAGAGAACTGGGGTCTTATACAAAACTAGTTCAAAGTTAAAAAATGATCTGTGTTGCCAAGTTGGAACTCTGTTAAAGTCTCAGACTAATCACCCAGTCATACATTGAAGAGTTAGACCAATTAATTTTGTGAGATTACATGTATCGTGTATAGAAATACCGCGAAGAGATATAATTGACAAAACGGAGAGATGACTAGGATGTCTATGACGTTTGATGGAAAATCATACGGAGTATGATGTTTTCAGTAGCTCCTGCCCCAGTAAGTCCACTTCTTGGCAGGTTTTCCTGACGCAAAACACAGGGTTCCTGCACAGAAACCGGATAGACGATTTCAGTCAGTTCAAACACATGATGCAAAGTGAAGAGTACACAGATCAATTCTCGAGACCAAAGTAGTAATATATTGGTGGTTTGTGTACAGACGAGAATATACCTTCTTCCATCTCTGGCTGGTCAAATGGGGTACAAAGAGTCTTAGCTGCTCCCATTTCACCCTTTGTTCGTGTCTTTACATCCTTTTCAACTTCCTGAATAGACAATAAATTCAATGAAGCAATCATTCAGGTAATCTATCATCTGAATTTTGAAGACATCTTCCAGACAAGATACGAATTCCCAAGATGTTAATAGATGACGTAGATGCTAATTAGTAATTACATACCGAACAAGAAACCAAGCAGGGCGATAGTAATACATTCTCATACGGAGTTTGTGCAAAAAATAGAAGTGACATACCTCTTCATCGCACCAGGGGGCTAAGATTAATTTCTTTTGTGCCAATGCATCAACAAATTCTTCCCATGTCTTAATTACTTGGATGCACGCATCTCTCTTTTGTTTAGCAACAACAAACAGGTTCTGCTGAATTTGATCCAACAATTCTTTCACCTGATCCACCAAATCAGCCATTGGTATATCCATCTTGGCAGAGTTGTCACGTCGAACAGCACGGACCTGGAAAAAGGTTATCTTGTAAGGTGCGTAAAAACAAATTTTCCCTATTATTAAGGACTGCTACAAAGTAGAGAGAATATTTGTACAGCGAATTAGCCATTGGTGGTTAATGATTTCCAGCTTACTGTGCTCTCAAGCATTTTTGTCTGTTGGCGGCCACACATGTGAAATCAGAGGCACAAAAGTTGACAAGACTTCTACTTTCTAAATTTTGTGGAGTTGATTGCATGAACTAGGTGTTAGGCAAGCTTGTGACAGAATTTATGTTTAGTTGATTGTCACACATTTCGTTGGAACCTCTATTTTACTCCCTCCGTCCTCTAATGATTGTTAAAATTTCCTTAATCGTTTGTCCCAAAAAATTGCTAATATTCTCATCTAAAAATAACTACTCACGGAGTATATATATCATTTTTGGCATATTTCGAAGACACATTAGGGGAAAATATATTTATCAAACTGAAAAAAGAAGTAAAAATGAGTAACTTAGGGAGTACACAAGTAAATATGTAATGTTCCTTAAAAATTTCCGTACATTTTTTAACAATCATTAGAGGACGGAGGGAGTATAACTTAAACTTTGCATGTTAGGGTTTATTGTTGTTAATGTTCTTTGATTACTTACCCCTCGAAGACAAACCCAACGCCTGTCGTTGCAAGTGTCTCAAATTTGAATGTTTGCAACTAGCCTTATGGAATACATAGTTACATACCAGTGATCCTGCGATCTTAAAGTTATCCCAATACAAGCAATTCAAGCGGATCAAGGATGTATGGATTATGACAAACAATAATTACCACCCTGGATGGTAGTCACCAAAAGCAGTAACGAGTAACACCAGACAAAAAAGACAAGCATAGAATATTTTTTTGGTCTTCTGCATCTGTATTCTAAATTTCAACTGGTAAAAGCACAGAGAGCAAAAAAACTCCCTCATGAGTTCAAACGCTACTGCATTCCCAAGGGCCAAGGATTTGAACTCAAGACTTCTAATTAAGGTGATTGAGGCTCATGCCATCTCAGACAAAACTCATGGCTACCATAACAGAAACGAAGATATGACATACAACATATGCAATAGTAATAGCAATACTACTATGAAAGAGAAAAACGAAAACTATTATGATTAAAGCCCGTAGAAAAAGCGCAAAAATTACCTGACTCTTAGCCAAATCTTTTGGGCCGATCTCAATCCTCAAAGGAACACCTTTCATCTCCCAATGGGAATACTTCCAGCCAGGAGAATAGTTGTCCCTAAGATCTGTCTTGACTCGGAAACCAGCTTCAGTCAAAGTGTTGGCAGTAGAAGTGCAAGCATCGAAGATTCCTTGGGTATCGGCATCTTTGAAAGGAACAGGCACCACGACAATTTGCACATTTGCCACCTTTGGAGGCAATACTAACCCCTTGTCATCACCGTGTGTCATCACCATCACCCCTATCTGCATCCAGTAATAAAAAAAGGGTTTTTAAGAAAAAGTTGAGGAGGCTAATAAACACATTATACGAATAATGAAAGATGCTAATATCGGTTGGACTCTCCCACAAAAAAATTCACACCCCAATGCCCCATCCTCTTAAGGCTATGATAACTCATACCAAAGTCCTACTAGATGCTGTATCTAGGAAACTGTCAAATACAGAATTTCCCAGGTTACCTGTCCTGGAAAAACGATAAAGTCGGAGTTGGGAAAAAGCTTTAGGTAGTATCCATTTCAATGGAGCTATAAGATGCCCTATAAAGCCGGAGTTGGTATTCTCAGTATATTGCCAATAGCTGCACAAATGAACACATAACTACACACAGATAAATGCAGAGCAACTCAAACACCTTAGTTGACGTAAATCAAACGGCAAGGTTGGGAATAAACTGAGGAATGAAAACTTTGTACTTTGCTACAGATGCTTTCAATCAATCTGGGTATAGTAACATGGTTAAATGACAGACAGAAAGACTAACATAGTTGATCAACAACGAAACCTGGAGGCTGGAGCCCATGCATTACGACAAAATGAAAGCTAGATCCTTTCACAAGGGCAAACATGATAGGTATTGAGTCAAAAAGTAAACGCGAGTAGGATTGAACACAAGGTATTCCAATAGATTATAATCGAAGTAATACTTAATATGGAGGATAGCAGATAGCACAATGGATTACCGTCCGGGTACTGTATGCCCACGAGTTCTGCCAAACCATTGCCTTCTCCCCTTTCTCGTTTTCAAAAGTTATATCAAACATCTTTGCGAAATTTTGACCCAAACAATGAGAAGTTGCACCTTGTACACCACGCCCAGTATTTGGAATAAAAGCCTGAAAGACATAGGAACATATAAATTTTGGAGATGGAGAAGTACAGAATACAAGTCCCAGGAATGAAAACTCAATTGCGTACAACAGGAAACTTTGTATACCTCAACACTAGTAGTGTAGTAACCCCCAGCAAACTTCTCCAACTCACTTTTCTTGCCCTTGACAACAGGAACAGCCAAATAATCTTCATATACCTGCCTGTAGAGTTCCAATATTTGAAGTACCTGATTCAAAATTTTAACAACATATTAGAAAATTAAAGAAGGACCCATCTGGCCTGGTAAAAGAAAAAAAAATTCATATCTGACAAGCAGACCCCAATAGATGGTGAATTAAGGCTACCAAAGAACTATGGCTACCAAAGCAGACACTTTGAAGGTGTATATAATCACTTGACCTCTCCCTAACTCTCTTTCTCTCTTTCAGCAAACATCCCAGTCCGGGCAACCTGCGACATCAAGTGCCCCCCATCCACGCACTCTACATGTTATATAAATTCTATGGAACAGGCCAGATTGCCTCCAACATTTACACAACCATTTGGTCTTGAGAAGCAATCAAAATAACAATATGCAGACTCACTGAACAGTAAACAAGTCATACCTCATCATCTGCCTCCTCCTTTGATGCAAAAGCTGTATGGCCTTCTTGCCAAAGAAATTCACGACTCCTATAAACACAGAAAATCTTCAATTAGCCAATGACTTGTACCCCATATAGTCTCTTCATACCAATCATGACAATATGAATCCACTCTTAATACATCAAAAATTACGCATAACAAGCGAAATAGAGCCCATTTGTCACCATGACAAACATAACAACCTTGCCAATTCATAGCCAGCGTATAAATTTTCTACAAAAGATTCTAGTTTAACAAACATGAGGAAGATTCAAACACATCAAATTATGTTAAGCTTTCAACATGCTCAGATTTCACATGGTGAATTCAGAACATGCACAACAGCATATGAAGGTGACAAATACGATCAATATAATATATTTGGATGTCTCTTCTCCAATCATGGAATCTTCAGTATTCTGGCATTATTATGAGACTATGTAACATGACAATAGGATATACAAGTTCCTAGAAACTAAATTGGTCACTTTACTATAGATGGATACAATGTCCATTCATACGTGTCCAGTTTGTTAACTGCTGATAGCAGGCTAAAGTACAAGTTATACCTCATTAGCCTAGAAAAAAATTTAAACCCCGTTAGTCTTTCAAATTAAGCAATAACCCACCCTGACTACCTGCCCCTAGTCATGCTGCAAATATATGCTAGGAGCAAAATAGATATGCATCCCTACCCTAGGAATGCTTGAGGAAATACATGCTATAAAGAGCGAGTAAATAATTTGCATTTGCCAAGTGAGATGAATGATGCACATACAATACAATACCGAGAGGGTACACTGTTGTAACAAAAACAAAAATTGGAACTTTCCATGCAAAGAGAGTGAATATCATAATTGAACAAGACTTGAAAGATCTCGGTAACATCTGGCTCAAATTTGTCATCTATAACAATACCTGATAAAAGGAGTAGGATTGCTGAACTCCCATCGCACAACATTGCACCATTGGTTAAGTCTCAAAGGTAGATCACGGTGTCCCCTAATCCACTTGGAGAAGTATGGGTACATGACAGTCTCACTGGTGGGGCGAATGGCAATTGGAACTTCTAGATCAGATTGTCCACTTTTTGTAACCCATGCAACCTGATGCAGAAGGATGTAAAATTTATGTGACCGTAAAACACATGCTTGTGACACTGCAGAAAACACCAGCTGTCTCAGTCGCACCTATCCGATATACCTTTGTTCTTATTCCATCATGTTTTCTATGTTGCAGGGAAGGGGGCCAACATTTTTTATTTTAATCCTCATTTCCAATCGCATCAATATACAAACAAGAGAAGGTAAAACACAACCACGTGATATGTAGCTTTAAGTGCATGTTTTAGTGACAGAATTTCAGGGTTGAGAATCCAAAAAGAGAGCATTAAACTACCATCTGAAGACCTCCAAATAACTGTACCCCTAATTACCATAAGTTCAAAATACTTGACCACTAACATGTAAAACACAAACCATGACCACTGATTGGCCAGCTCACTGTCGACTAAGTAAACCCTAGAGACCCATTATTTACCACAAGTCCACAACACAAAATTCAGGTAGTTATGAAGCAAGTTTGAAAAAAGAGTCTGCTAATAATCACTAAGATGGAACAAATCCGAACGAAAATGAATTTATTCGCATTAAGCACCATTGACAAACAAAAAAGGAAAAAACTTTATGCACCGAGAACAATCCTGTCAATGTCAATGATAAGAAACCACAGGGACATTCTATGAGAAAATGTAGATAAAAAATAACGACTGACCAAGTCTAGCTTGAAAAACTCTAAATATTATCAAACGGAGACCCGAATAGACGTGGATATACACAAAGTTTACCTCAGGGGCAAAACCCTCAATGTGATCTTTTTCCTTCTCTAGTACACCAGGTGATACAAAGAGAGGAAAATAGCAATTCTTGATCTTCATTCCCTTGATTTTGGCATCAAAGAAACCCTGCAAACACAAAGTTTAAAACGAGTGAGCAAAATCATGGTCACTGCACATAATAACAGCAGAAAGTTCATCTCTCCGAACTCAAAATCGGGTTAATTGTCCAATTTCGCTATCAAACACTTCAAAAAAAAAATTCAACAGTAACGCAGAAGTCGAAAACTTGAATTAGAAGCTTGTCACAAACAATAAAACTTACTTGCATAATCTCCCAAATAGCCATGGTAGTTGGCCTCAAAATGTAGCATCCAGAAATATCATAATACTCAATCATCTCACCATTAACAACAACCTACAATCCAATCAACAACATCAACAACCCACAATTCAATTCAAACCCCTAAACCCCCAAATTAATTCAACAAAATCCCCCAAAAAAATTAATTAAAATTGAATCATACCTCAGAATACCATTCTCCGAAATTATCATCTTTCTTAAAAGATAAGCCCAACCCAGTTTCCTTTTTCACTTCCTTCTTTCCACCTGACAATTCCATGACAAAAAGATTGAATCTTTTTGTTCTGGGTATGATAAAAATCGAATCTTTTTGTGAAAAATGAACAAAGCTTCAAAGTGAAGATTGATATACTTACCAGGTTTGGGACCTTTTTGCTCAGAACCAGTCTTTGGGGTTTTTGCTGGCTTTGGAGTTTTCGCTGGCTTTTGCTTTTTTGGCTGAACAGTTGGATTTGCGACTGATTCAGATTTGACTTCTTCAACAATGTCCGCCATTGCAAAATGAAGGTGTAATTTCAGCAGCAGATTCTGTGAGTTTTTGGGGATTGCGAGAGTGTGGAAAAGGGCGGCTTGTGAAACAAGCCTTTGTACTGGTAGTTGTAGTAGGTTTTTCTGTGTAAGATTGGTTTTTTTAATTTTTTGTGTGGAATTTGGTAGTAAAGTCTAAAGAGGGTTGTCCGAGGTCCGACTGGCTCAATCTATAGAAGAGTCGGGGAGGTCAAAAAAGATAGGATCGTCAATGTCCGAGCCAAAATTGCGCACTTATCTTGTTGGTTACTGTATATTTACCAAAATTCCGGAATCAAACCAGAGTTTATGGATCAGTAGATGTCAATGGTTATGGTAAGTTGTGTTAGACATGAGATCTCGATAAAAAAAACAACCAAACATGTTGTGTATAAGAGTTTCTAGATACGCTAATGTAAGACTGCGTCCGTTCTTTTCATTTGTCAACGTTTCGTTTGAACATCTCATGATAATAACAAGAATAGAAGGGAGTAGTAGAATATATCGAAAATATCAGTCACGTGACATGACTTATGCATTTGTTATAGACCCGACCATTCACGAAGTGGATTTATCACTACTTTCTAGCTAGACTCGGTGGACGATTTTGCACTCAAAGTCTAACCATATGCATTTGTTACCGACCCAGCCATTCCGGACGTGAATTTATCCCTATCTTTTTTTAATGCTAGACTCGGTGATGATTTTTGCACTCGAAGGTCTAACCATAAGTTACAATTGCAAAGACACGGTGGATCTGACCAGATGTTGCACACAGTAAATGTTAGGGTCTTTGACTCTTTGTCTGATCCTGCATTCAACCCAAAAACAGAACCCCTTTGCTATTTTCAACCTTCAATGAAACTTTATCTTATGCCTCCTTAGAATTGCTGTGTTCTGATTTCTGAGCAGATTTAATCATGTTATACCTGCAATTGAGAATATGGGTTCTCATTTTCTGTATAATTTCAGCTGCCCTTTTCAGCATTTCTTCATCTGATTCCGATTCCGATTCCGATTCCCGTCTTTCTCATAAGAAGTTGATCATGAGGGAGAAAGTCCGTCGTATGTAAGAAGTTTTCCAAAGTTTGCATCTTTTTCATGTTTTTAGATTAATTGTTGCTTCTTTTGTTCATACTTAGTATTTTATTAGTGATTAATGGATGTTTTTGGCAAATTTACAACTATTGAAATATTGGGTACATTTTATATGGGTGAATTTTGTTTGGTTAGTTTGTAATTCATAGCCATTTGGAATGTAACTTGATTATGAAGATAGAGCCTTTAGTGATTGGCCATTTCATTGAATTCTTTACGTTTGGTTTGAATATACGTGTGGAGAAAGAATTCGATGAAACGGAGGGAGTATGTGTACATTTTAGTTGAATTGATCTGAATTGGACTTTTAGTATGTATACACTTGAAAATTCTGTCATTTGGATGATCATTATGGTATGAGGAAAGTACATTAGTACCATGGATGATTAATTTTCACATGGTTTTCGCTATATCGAGTTTTATGAGCTGATTTGATAATGTATGCTTTTATACCTCTACCTTTCAGGTTCTACCATGCGTATGACAACTACATGAAATACGCGTTTCCGGTTTGTGGATAATGATTTCGTGTTTGATTGTATAGTATCTTGTTTGTCTGAACTTTGATTTTGAGTTAGTGCTGTAATTTGTAATTCTTGCAGCATGATGAGCTGAAGCCTCTCACGAAAACTTTCACTAACTCCCTTAGTGAGCTCGGCAATTTGAGGGTGAGATACTGAATTACTGAGATCTCTGTGAAGAATTTAACTAGCTTTCTGCTATATCTTGGTACATGGGTTGACTTCGGCTCCTGATTTTATTTTTCAGTTACAACATTTGCCTCAAAACTACAATGGTTCGGCACTCACACTTATTGACTCATTATCGAGGTATCGATTTGCATTCGTGACACTGTAGAACACTTTAGTTGGTACGTCTGTTTTCTTTTTGGAACTAGCTTCTTTGTTATTCACTTAAGCATCGTGTTGTGTTTCAGTCTTGTCATATTGGGTAACAATACAGAGTTTGAAAGGGCAGTTGTATGGCTTTCTGAGAATCTGAGCTTTGATGTGGATGCAAGGGTGAATTTGTTTGAGGTATGTGTCTCTAGCTATTTGATGCTTTGTTAAACTTATGTCTGATGCAATTGTAAATATTCACCCAGTCAAAAGAATGGTTTATCAAACTCTGTGAATGTTGGTTTACTGGTCATTATGTGTCCAAATTTGCAGCCCTTTAATTATCGTGTCATGTTTTAGTTCGAGGTCGAGATGTGTGAATACTAACACAATACAGTTGACCGAGGATGAAACTTCGAACCTAGGATCTGATGTATTTACTGTTTAGTATCTAGGTCTTTCCACTACGCCAACATGCCCAACTCCTCAATAGCTCTAATTTTCCTATGAGAAGAATGAGTTAGTAGATTTTCACAATTTTGGTATTCTCACCTAGAGAATCTGGTCGACATACAACCAAGTGGATAAATTTGATTCTGCTTACTTTAATACGCGATATCAGCATTGCTAAGAAAAAAGGAATGCAGTCTTAGGTTATTTTCTTAGAGGTAAGGAGGGGACCCTCATTGTGAGCCTAGCATGCCTTGTACATCCGAAAAAAGATTTCATAAAATCGTGCATACTTCATCATGACTATGAAGTCAGTAACTTGTCCTGGTCCATACAAACAATGCAGTTGTAGGTTATTTCTTTTGGAGGGCTTTGAAGTTTATTGATTTCCCTTCTTTTGATGACATTCTGTAGTGCAACATAAGAGTTCTTGGTGGGCTTGTTTCTGCTCATATGCTTGCAACTGAT
>JBBYHQ010306391.1:0-18149 GCA_038382645.1 Spergularia azorica | reverse complement strand
GCTAATGTTGACGTATATAATGAAGTGACAATGAAATATAACACAAATAATTTGTAAATAAAATTGTACTTATAACTGATGGGTATGTTGTGAAAAATAGTGAAACCATAGGGGTACAAGTAGGAAAATGTTTTAACCTTTTATCTAGATGAAACATCTAACTTTAACGGCTCACTAACGGCAACATGATAGTCTGGTCACATTGTGGACAAAAATGTATATTTCAGGGGTACAAACTGGAATTGTAAAATAAGAATGAGTATAACCTGGAAAAGTCGAAACTACAGGGGTACAGGCTGGAATTTCCCAAAAATTATTTTACTTGGACGATTAATTTTACTATATCAAAAATTTTCTATATAGTATAATATTTAACTTCATTTTTCGATGCAAATTAATTTCACTAAGTTACTAACACAATTTTCACTAGCTACTAGCAAGTATCAATTCTACTACTAGTACATATACAAAGTATGTATAAATTTCACTACAAGTCTACAACTGAATACTCTCTCCGTCTCCCTGCTTATAGAAAGAGTTAGTAATTGGTTCATGAATAGTGTTGGACATCATTTTAATTTGTTATGTAGCATTCATTGAGGAATTTGTCTATATTATTTGCTCTCTCCCTCTCTCTTTCTCAAGTTTGATTCTCTTATCAGAATTGGAATTAAATTCAGGTTGGAATTATTTTGTTATGTAGCATTGGTTCATGAATATGGTTGGGTTGAGTTAGGTTCTACCACGTCGAATTTTTGAATTTTTCGGATCATGTCACCTTTGATGCAAACATTTAGACTAAATAATACTTTCAAATGACCACATACGAGGTGTAACACCCCACATTTTGGAAGGATTATTTAATAAAGGTGTTACTCTTTATTTTGATTGTTCGAGATTAAATTGGGTATTTGTAATTATTTTTGAATTAGTTATGGAGAACTTTGGTACAAATTAAAGTAATTGGACTTATTATGATTTAGGTATATTATAATTGAGTTTGTAATAATTTGGTTTTATATGTCAATAGTCCGAAATTACCAAACTCCCCTGAACCCTTTATTTGCTACGTACCATCATCATCTTCATCGCTCGACATCGCCGCGACGAACCTCCATGGCCGCCTCCTTCACTCTCTCGTCTCCTCCGTTTGGCTGCCCGGTTTTGGACGATGTCACCATTCAACTCCCCTCTCTCTCCTCTATATAAAGGTATAAGTTTTATCCCATATGATTAAGGTTCTACCGATGTCGATATTTATGTTATATGTTAATACGTTTGGGTTTGAAGAAATTCAATTACTTAATCTTTAAATTATTGACTCTTATTGATTTTGGGAGGATCGTAATTCGTTTTTAAGTATGTTTGGAGTTGGGCGAGCCGTTAGGGCGTTATTGATGGTGTTGTCGTTGTTGGGCTGTTTTTAGGACCGTGTCACCAACGTCGTGGGTGTGGGGGTGTGTGGGGGTGTTGTGGCTATGCTTTTGTTATTGTTGGAACGACAGTTAGTGTGAGGTTGATGGGATTATCGGTGTTGTGATTGGACGTTCCGACGTTATGGTTGTAGACTAGCATCGTATTGGCATCTTCGAGGATGCTATGTACGTGGGTATGCATAATTAGTTGCTGCCATATTAGGTGTTGTATAAAGGCGAAAGTAACAATTTGCCCCCAAGACTTCACTCAGTTGTGCAATTTACCACTTTAACTTTCATTGGTAGCAATTTGCCCCCTTTCTTTCTCACTTATGTGCAATTCAACTATTTTCTCTAATTTTCAATTAATTTTTCAATAAAATCAAATTTGTGATAATTAAAAACACATTTTTTTTTGATAAATTCAAAATAATATCTAAAATATTAGATAAAAACCTCAAAAAAATCCAAAAAATTAATTTGTTTAAAAAATGTTGATCGCCTAAGAAATCGTTAAATATAAATAAATATAAAAAAAAAAAATCAAAAAATGAACTTTGTTCACCCCATTTGGCATCTCAATTCTTTTTTTGATCATGGCTATTTTCTCTAAGAAAATAGTTAAATATAAATATTTTTTTTCCTCTAAGAAAATCGTTAAATATAAATATTTTTTTTTTCTGTGGAGTTTGTTGTCTTTTTTTTAAAGCATAGCTAATTCTTTTTAGATGAAAATTATTTTTAAATTATTTTGTTCGTATTGCGTATGGATTTTTGGGATGGAAATTAATTTTCTTAATTATATTTAATTGTGAAAGAATATTTTTAATAGACAATTTGACAAATAATTAGTAAAATTGATTGAATTGAACATGATTGAAAAGTTAAGGGGGCAAATTGCTACCAGTGAAAGTTAAGGTGGTAAATTACACAATTGAGTAAAGTTTTGGGGTCAAATTGCTACATTCGCCGTTGTATAAATATTGATTTGAGTATATTATATAGTGGGTTATTGCTATGGTCTGTGATTGGGATTTTGGTGTTAAAGGTGTCTAATTAAATGTTATGGTCAAATCTCATAATTAGTTATACTGATTGTAAGTATCATTTGATTATATAGCTTTGCGGATTAAGTTGTTACCATTTGTCGATTTTGGAAGGATAGTGAAGACAAGTATTAGCATATGAGGTAAGAACGCCAACTCTTGACCTTGAGCATGTTTTATCTTCTTCTTATGTGATCAATTCTTGTTTCGTATCTATATTGGCTCCTATACTTGTATCGATTGATCACAACACCTCTTATTTTGTTGGAAATTGGTTATACATCTATACACGTTATAAATGCCTCTAAGGCAAGTTAAGTGTTCATTGGAACAGTGCCAAATCGGACGGCTGTGAGCTGGCCTCGTTCTAAGCTCGCATCTGGCCCGTCGATGCACTTTGCTACGTAGCCACTCTCCCTATCACTCACTCTCCTCCTTTCCTGCTCTCGTTTTCTCCGCCTGTTTCACCCTCTTACTCCCCATCTTGCTTTCTCTCTCCTCCATTGATCTCACCCTCTTTCATTTATTCTCTTGCTTTTTCTCTCCACCATTGATTTTCCTCTCTCCTCAATCGTTTCCTTGGTCTTTCTCCTCTTTGGAGATCCTCACTCCGGTTAGTTAAATTTCTGGTTTTTGTACTCTCTTTGTTTGATTATAATTTTTAATTTGTAATAGCGTTTGATTGTTTGTTCTGATGTTTTCTTTGATTAGGTTATTTTGTTCAATTCGTGGGATTTTGTACTTATTTTGTTTTGATTGCTTGTTTTGGTGCCTCCGTTGATGGTGTAAGGTGATCGCTGGAGCAGGAATTCAGCGATGACGAGGATGATGTTGACCCCCTTTTTCTGCAAATTACAGCCGTGGATTAGGTTTTTGGTGTATTTTAGGCAATTAAAGGTATGCTTAGTTATTTGCAGTAGTAAGCTCTTGGATTTGATCAGGTTTGATTGATTGATTGATTATTAGACTTGATTTTATTTGTTTGATTGGTTGACTCTTAAAGTTGTGTTATTTCACTCATTTTGGTGCTGCTTGCTTGATCTCACACTTTCGGCTTCTTTGGGTTTGTTTGGTTCATGGTTAGAGTTTGTCTTACTTGTTTAATTGATTGATTCTTAAAATTGTGTTTATTTACTAATTTCTGTGTTTCTTTGCTTGATCTCATGCTTTGGGATCCTTCGGGTTTGATTGGTTGATGTTTGGAGTTGGTCTTTCTTGTTTTGTTGATTGATTCTTAAGGTTGTGTTGTTCTCCGAATTTCTGTTTTTAGCTCGGCTTTGTAGTTTGCTCGCTTTTAGTTCGCTTGATCTCACACTTTGGCCTTCTTGGGATTTTATTGATTCGTTTTTAGAGTTGGTATTACTTGTTTGTTTTGTATTTTTTTTGCCCGGATAAAAGTGCGAATTCGATTTCAATTTGATTCGCATAATATGCTTATAATAATAGCTTATGTTGAGGTGTAGTTCTTGCCTTAACACTGATTGTAATTACAATTGTATTCTTGGATTTAGTGTTATCTGTTGCTGCCTTATCATGAGTTGCAACCTTGATTACGCCAATACCGGTAGTAGCGTCTTTTTAATGTTGTCTAGGCTGCTGATAATTGCAATCGTTTTGTGTGGTACAGCTTTTTCGATTTCTCCTCTGCAACTCGTCATCACCATCATAGTCGTCATCATCATCTACTCTCGATCAAACGTTCAACTGCCCTGACAGAATGTGACACCAAAGCTTGTTTGCATAAATTAGGCTCTTTGCATGACTGAACAAAGATCAGACAGTCGGAACTGGTTTGTATGTGTTACACTGAAGTTACCACTTTACTTTTTCCTCTATCATATGTTTTTTTTCTCTTTATCTCTTTCATTGATTGTAATTGAGCAGAAGATGCATGCCTGCATGATATCCACTTTCACAGTTTCTTTTTTGGCGGTGTGGGGGACTCCTCTTTTTGTCCTTGAAAGTATTCATTTCGCTTATACTCTGAAATTCTTGAGCTCTCTTTCATTTACTTGAAAATTACTGTATCTACCTGGTTACAGAGTGTGCAAGTCATGGGAAGCTTTGATGGATGGAGTCAGGGAGAGCACCTATCCCCGGAGTATACACACTCATATACAAAGTTCTCCACAATGCTGTTACTCCAGCCTGGAAGGTATACTCTCTCTACTATTCTGGCTGAGTTATTGGTTCTCATTTCTGAGAGCCTGTTAAACAAGCAAAGAGTTTCAGTTCCTACTGTCTGATCTTTGTTCATCCACTATCATCACGACTTCATTTCAATTCGGCCGTCTTGCCCGTCGCCGACTCGGCCTGTTTTTCCAAAACCACCGTGATCCTCTCCGACCGATCCTTCTCCCTAATCCATAAGGGTAATTATATTAATCTCAAGTTAAATTCACATGAAATCACATGGCTCAGTAATTTGATACATTTGACAGGTTCATGGTTAGCTTTAATATTGTTTTCGAATCTCTGCAGGTACATATATAGGATTTGCTGCTGCCTTATTAATGATTAGTGATTTGATACCTAGCATGTGAACATACAGGTATATAAATCGAGCTGTGATTCTCTTGATTCTTTTCTGGATTGATTATATTGATCTGGAAGTCCATGTCTTGTTTTGAATATATCAACAAATTGGTTTCCGGTTTCGTTTCCTTTACTGAAGGATATTTCGGTATGCGTTGTCTAAATTTTATTATGGGGATGTACTCGAAGTCTCGAATCTATATCTTTAGCAAGCTTGTTTTCTGATGTGTAATCCAACTGTCCTGACAGAATGTGACACCAAAGCTTGCTATGGGTGGTGAAGTTTTCTATACTGGTCAACATAGGAAGTCCGGTGTGAGTTATGCTGCTCGATATAGCGACAAAAGATGGTAATTTCTTTTTCTTTGACATAATTTACTTTCCAGTTGTCTTATGTTCCAATAATTTGTTTTGTTTTGGTCTTTGTTGATCTGATGAGTGGGAACTTTGGCAAGTATGAATTCTGTAGACTATAGTTTCCTTTTCTCGTTTCATTGATTGTAATCATCATTTTTTGCTTGATCTTTGTTTATTTGATTTCACACTTTGGGCTTTCTTCTTTGATCATGATTCAGCTGATATTACGATTTTACTGTTTGGTAGGGGTCACATATCTGCGCATGGAATAAACCCAACCTCCCAAAGGATCTGCCCTCAGAGTCTTACTAAAGAAGCTAATTGGCGGCGAATCTCTGTGTGTGGCACCTTTATGACGTCGGCACAGCAACCCTCTTATCATGGTTCGGAAAGAAGGGTGCCCTCTCTCTCTCTCTGTCTCTCCTTTTTTCTCAGTGGTATGTTTGGTGCATGCTTACAACCTGTTTGAAAACTTGCCTGAAAGATAATGCATGCGCATTACATTGTCTGTTCTTATCAAGTATTGGTTGTTTTTGAAGACTCTAAAGGTTGCTTTTCTGGAATAGTATATGCAGTTTCTTTGGAAATGACTTTTAGGCTCAAAGAGCGTCTTTGGGGTCCCTCTGCCTCGCAGCTGGACTTCGACTTAGGCCACAGTCCTGGTTGATTTAGGTTGCAGTCTATTCAAATCAGCGGTCATGCACTTGTTATGGGTCGTATGAGGCTTTCCTTGGCCTGGGGATTAATAGCTAATCGATGTGTCTTACACGGTGTGGGATTGGTTCATACCCTACATGAAAGAAGGGTGCCCTCTCTCTCTCTCTGTGTCTCTCCTTTTTTTCTCAGTGGTATGTTTGGTGCATGCTTACAACCTGTTTGAAAACTTGCCTGAAAGATAATGCATGAGCATTACATTGTCTGTTCTTATCAAGTATTGGCTGTTTTTGAAGACTATAAAGGTTGCTTTTCTGGAATAGTATATGCAGTTTCTTTGAAAATGACTTTAGGCTCAAAGAGCGTCTTTGGGGTCCCTCTGCCTCGCAGCTGGACTTCGACTTAGGCCACAGTCCTGGTTGATTTAGGTTGCAGTCTATTCAAATCAGCGGTCATGCACTTGTTATGGGTCGTATGAGGCTTTCCTTGGCCTGGGGATTAATAGCTAATCGATGTGTCTTACACGGTGTGGGATTGGTTCATACCCTACATGAACCCGCTTGCTTTCTCTTCTTAGTATCACTTCCAGTTTCCGTGCGCATTTGACTCCTCTGTGATCCTTAATAAGGGGATGGCCATAGTATGTGTTATGACTGCTATCCTTGTATAATATGCGTCTGCTGTGGTTGGTTACCAGGGTATAGTGTCCATTGGGCTTTGCGGGCCTATATTTCCTCGTGTTCTGCCTTGCTTTCTAATCTTGATTGCCTTTATGTTCATCTCTCAAACTAAAATGATCTGTTGTTGTTCTAGCGTCTTGCAACTGATGAGTCTAGAAAATTGTTGGGTGTCATAGTTGGTTTGTTTACGTGGCTCTTTGGTAAGGGAGGGAGTCACAGTTTGATCAAGCCTTCTAAGTGATGCTGGAGATTGGTTGTGGCTTTGATTTTGTTTTGTTACATTGCCTCCAACTTCACACTTGCCTATGCTCGCCAAGGTTAAGGTGCTATGCGTCATGCCATCCTAGCTGAATCACATTTTCGTGCGCCGTGAAGGCCTTTTTACCGTTGAATTAGTTTGATTTGGTTCTTTGACTTGCCCATGATAGTGCCTTGAGACGTGAAATTTTTGGATCATTGATAATTGCTTATCTGAACACCCTTTATGATAGGTTATTAGCTGCTCAATGGTAGAGCTATGTGCATTCTTGCACAAAGTATTGGGTTCGAATCCCAAATAGCCTAAAGGTTTTTATTTGTGCATGTTGTTGTGAGCAATGTTTATCTATTTGAGCGTATAATTCAAACATATGAATCACATTCTAGCAACGGTTTTTTGTACAACTACTTGCAATACCTCTATGATCCTCTATTAAGTAATTAAAACCAGATCAGTCCTAATATTTGGGAGGGGGGTGCGTTATATTAGCAGCAAGTCGTAGACAATAGTAGTGGTTTCGCAGAGTTTGATACAAAATATGGAGGGCTAAACTACTTAGCGTTTTTACTAAGGTGATCTCATAATGTAAGTTTATAGTTTCCCGCAAGATCAATTATGGGATTTTACTTTCTGGGCCTATGATTCCCGTCTTCTCATTGACATGTTGAATTTGTGCAATTGTCACCACATTTGCCAGTTGACCTTGGTTCAGGTATACAATTCGACAAGTGTGAAGAGCTTGGATATGTTATACAAGGTATGAATTAGGATGGGATTCCCTAATGTCAAAGGTTGCCTACACATTTGAATGGATTATGTATTTACTTGGGATTCTTTGTTATTCCTTCATCGCTTAACATTTTATCAAGCCATCTATAC
Source organism: Spergularia azorica (assembly GCA_038382645.1). Taxonomy (NCBI): domain Eukaryota; kingdom Viridiplantae; phylum Streptophyta; class Magnoliopsida; order Caryophyllales; family Caryophyllaceae; genus Spergularia; species Spergularia azorica. The sequence continues at coordinate 10,324 of JBBYHQ010306391.1, read as the reverse complement.
TTCTCCATTAAATCACATTCCATGGTCAATGTATACGTTATTAGGCTTTAGTTTTTGGTATTTTTTACAAGGGGAGAACATGAAGTTTGATATGGAGACTTCACCTACTGTTTTCTTTATCTTTATTACTAGGCCTTATGTGAATTGAACTATTTTTGGTGAATTGAACAATAGGGTTCAATTGTTCTCTGATGAAACTTTATAATACGCCTGTTTGTGATATGAAGGGCACATGGGAGCTGCTGGTGACTAACAAGTAGCAATGCGTAGAGGTGGTTTCTGAAGGGCATTACCAAGACTCGACTCAGCAGCAGCCAAGGACCTGCACCTTTTGCGATAAATCATGCACCGGGCACATGAATGGTATTTTGAAGCTGCTGCAACTTCGGAGACACGTCCATAAGTTGTCGTATCTTTGATTAGCTCGAGTGATTAATGTCTGTACTCTACGACACATTTACATTGCCTTTAGAACATGTAATATTAACCCCACATGTACTTCCCGTATGTTTTCTTTTCGTTTGGCAGAACACCATGATAATATGAAAAGGCAGAACTCTTTAAAGCGTTCCGCTACTGAGGGAGTTTATATGCTATGTTCTTATTTTTCAATGACTTGGTCATGCAATGGCAGCACTCATATGTACATATGCTATCGTTTTCGTTTATATGGCTTTGTAAAGAAAAGACGACTATTAAATCTTGCCCATTGACGCCACATGTTGGGGGACCGCGCGCCTGCGCCTAGCGTGCGGTCGGCGCGCGGGCCAACAACTAGTCAAATGAAATATCTAATAATGGTTTGAACATGGGTTATGGTTAATGAGATTTCTTTCTATAAACACTCTAGAGTGACGTGTTAACTTTTCCGGGGGTGTTCGTTTACTAATGATTTACTATACTTCTGATCAAGGTAACTCTTAACTTGATTAGCTACCAGTTCCCTATTAGAACCTCCTCCTTGACCGGTTACATTCTACTGGCCCTCATTTGAGGGGTGTGCACACTCGGGTTCTCTTAGGGTGGTTTGGGTTGGTTAGCTCTAGAGTTGTTACTGATTAGGGGTAGAACCCTTATCAAAGATGGGTTACTGATGCGGAGTGCATGCCCATTCCTGTATATTTGGTACTTGTCTCTGAAATTCATAATATGATTTTTGGTTCACATCTCTCTCTAATCATCTTGGTTAATCCTTTGATAGTGAGCGATACTTATTCTAAGGCGCGTATCTTATTTGTCCATGTTTTGCTTTGAGTTCTTACTCAGCCAATTTGTTGACGTTCTTTTGTTTGAGTCTGTCCCTACCCTATTCTGGGACCTGTGTCATTTTTCGATGACGCAATTGACATGTGTCTTTGAAGGTGATTTGTTGAGCTTGTGGACGTCTGCATTCATGGGGGTCATTTCATTTAGACAAGTGTCAAACCTTTATTAATTTTGTTTGGATTCCGGATTTGGATTTTGTAAACTTTGACTAAGTCTTCCGCTGTCGTAGTTCTTTATTATTTATATTTTAGATTTATTATTTGGTTTCGCCTTGCAATTAACTTGGATAGTTAATTGCGGCATAATAATCTTAGGTTTGCATTTATTTATATTTGTCGAAAATTTAGGGTTGTTACACTAGGCTCTTAAAAATATTTATATTCAATTACAATGTCAAAACTCAAAAGTAAAGTGTATTTTTTCCATATAAGGTTTAATACCTAACATTTACGTGTAAAACTTACGTCAACTTTGACGCTCTCTCCTCCCCCTACACGACCATTCCCCACCCGAGCCACCCCACCGCCGCCTACCCATGCACACCCATCACCACCAGTTACCTCTTCGACTCCACCACGACAACCACCTGGCCTTCCTCCGGCGGCCCAAAGCCCCATAATAATCCCCACCGCGTCCCTCGCCTTCACCACCATATCCCCATTATTCTTATCTCTCCTCGAATTTCGTCATAAGGTGTTTTGGGTCCCAATGTGGTGAAGCACGACGAAAGTCGACGAGGGGCTGTCGATCTAGGGTGGGAGTGGGCGGAGCACGTGGTGTGAAGTAAATAAGATGGAAAAGAAGATGGAGGAAGAAAGAAGCCACCGCGAGCAGCCGGAGGTTGATGGCGTTGTCATGGAGTACGACGGACAGCGGCGCGCCAGCTGGTGGATTCTTTGCCATGCATGGTGGTGGTGGTTGCTGACGCTGGAGGTAAAGAGGTGCTGCGGGGTGGTGGGGAGGTTAGGAGAGGAGAGTGAAAAACTGTTACTTTTGAGATATTAAGGAGTTAATTTTGAAATTAAAACAAAATTCCTTTTGAAATTTAGAATACGTTACTTTTGAAATTAGAAAATATGTTGCTTTTGAAATTAATTAGCGTTACATTGGATTATCGAAAATAATGTTACTTTTGAAAATCGAAAAAAATGTTACTTTTGAAATTAATTACCGTTACTTTTAAAAATCGAAAAAATTGTTTCTTGTGAAATAAAAAACATTGCGAATTTGGTTACTTTTGAAATTAAATAGCGTTACTTTTGAAAATCTAAAAAATGTTACTTTTGAAATCGAAAGCGTTACCTTTGAAATTTGGAAAAAACGTTACTATTGAAATTAAATAGCATTACTTTTGAAAATCGAAAAAAGTCACTTTTCAAATCGAAATCGTTACTTTTGAAATTTGGAAAAAACATTACTTTTGAAATTAAATAGCAGTACTTTTGAAAATCGTGAAAACGTTAAAAGCGTTACTTTGAAATTTTGAAAAAAACATTACATTTGAAATTCTGTGTAACAACCCTAAATTTTCGCTAAAATAAAAATCGGAAAATAAAGAGTTATTACGCCGCAATTGACTACCGAGTCAATTGCTAGGCTTAAAATCAATAAACTAACATAAATAACTTGCTAATTAATTAAACAACATCGGAAGACTTTCTAGTTAAACTACAGTTCTCAAAACCATAACCAATCTACAACCTATTTGAAATGAGACTCATTAAATGTTTATGAAAAGTTCCCCAGCATGCACGACGACCACTCTAACGAGCATCCACTTCATGACCTGTCAACTGCGCCATCGAGAATGACGTAGGCCTCAGAATAAGGTAGGGAACAAACCAAAAACAGAACGTTAGCACAAGCTGAGTAAGAGTAACAGAAGCAAATGAAACAACAAATAAGATACGCGCTTTGAGGCGCGTAGCTAACAAAGAATGAACAAAAGTCAACTCTGAAGAGTTCAAAAACGAGAATACATTTATATATAATGAGTATCATCACTAGATACAAAATTCAGTACGGTCCACGTGCCGTGTAGTCATTTATTATTTTTACGTATATTTGGCCTGAATCCTACCCCACAGCCACCACGTTATCGAACTTCGTTCGATCTAGAGTGCGTAGTAAAAGCCCCTAATAACCCTGAGTGTGCACCCCCCTTGCAAGACAGGCCGGAAGGACGAGTTCCCATCAAGGAGGAAGACTATTAGGCAGTCGGTAGCTAATCCGACCGAATGGTACCTTGATCAGAGGATTTTAAATGACGGTCGGCCGAGCAGAACATACGTCAGACTCTAGGTGCTATCATCTTTATTAATTCATGATTTAATCCGTTATTAATACATTATTCGAAGGTACATTATTTGAGGATACAAATTGAATCGTTCTTAATTGATAGACAAATGAAACAAAGCCTGAGCCAAAGCAAAACAACAAAGAGCCACTCGACCGAGAGGCCGAGTGGTGCATGCGGTCACAAAGGGCCGAGAGGCCGAGTGGTGCATGCGGTCACAAAGGGCCGAGAGGCCGAGAGTCGTGGGAAGGCCGAGAGGCCTAGAGCAAAGGAAGCCGAAGGGCTGCAAATCGAATAGCAATTCAAATGATAGTACGCTCATAATATGAAGTAGATAAAGGTGAAGCAATGATCGAGAATGAGCGCATAAGTCAAAGGTAAGGCGACGAACAAATATAATGATGACTCAACAAGTCAACAAGGATATAGGTTAGCCAAAAGGATTGTGATCACGTTCTTACCTTACAACGCTAACCCTTCATCATGTTCCTTTAATTTATCAAAGTTACCACCAAAACCTCCTTCAAACCACAACCTAAATACACATCCAATTATAAATTCAATTCATGAACCACAAATCAGCAAGATGTAACCATAAGTCGTACTACTCACAACAACACTAATATGGGACAGGTCCACATAGGGATAGTGGTAAAGAAACATGAATAACGTCTACATCCGATATTGGATGACCACCAAATTTTAGTATGTTGTAGAAAGGTATGTCAGAGACCTCTCCTCAAAATTTAGTCCACAAAATCCAATATCGGACTTAGACGTTTACTCACGAAAACCAATGTAACTTTTGATACAGAAGTCTAGGACTTACCAATTTTAGATATGTTTTCAAAACTATAGTTAGGAACATCTCCACAAAATATCGTCTTAAGATATCTTTAGAGTCGACGGGAATCATCAGAATACCGAAGCGGCGACACAGTTTTCTGGTAGATAGACACAGCTCTACTAAAACGCCTCTACAGTGAGTATTCTATGGAATCTTGGCACGATCTACATGTTGTTGGATTCGTATCAAAAGCACGGTTCTAACCCCACCAACCACGACTTAAGAAAAAATCGTATGAGAGAATTATGTGTGTTTGAAGTTGACACAGTTGTGCTGAGATCTTATGCGGATGGAGGCTACGAAAAGGGGAGAGAGGGAGAGAAGGAGGCCGACTATATATAATGGAAGCTAGGGTTTATTTCTTTTCATTTATGTAAATGAGTTTGAGGGTAGACTCAGGTTCGGGCTTTATTAGTTGGGTGAGATGAGTGAACCATAAACCCGATCCAAAATAACTTTTTGGAACTCAATTTAACTTCGAGTAATCGGCTCAAAGAGTAACACCCTTATTAAATAATTACCCAAAAATGTGGGGTGTTACATTTTGAAAATGTTATTTCTGAAATTTGAAACTTAGTTACTAAAAACAAGTTGAAATGGGATCGGTCAACGCCGGTCAACAAAGTCAACGGTGGTCAACGTCGGTCAATGATCTCCGGCCTGTTGTTGCTGGTGGTGGTGGTGGGTCTTGTGGGTTAGGGACTTAGCGGAGGGGAGGAGTAGTGAGAAAGTGATTTGTATGGGTGTGTTTTGTATTTGGGAGGGGGAGGGTTTATTTTGATCACATGGCACCTCATTAATTGTTCTCATATTATGGGACGGTTTCAAAGTATAACAACTCTAATTAGGAACGGATCCAACATCGATTGTAATTTTGCAATCGATTTCAGGTTGGTTGCAGTTATTAAAATCTTTTTTCTACTTAAAAAAAAAAGTAACATCTTTCTTGTAGTGAAAATTTTAACTTTACATAAAAGTTTATAATTAATACGGAGTATATTATAACTGATTCGAAAATACCAGGAGTCTATACATATGTAGACAAATAAAAAAAAAAATTTGTATGGCTGATTTGTAGTAAAAATAAGGAAAAATTGTGGGGAATCACCTTATAAAATACCACTTTTGTTAAGAGTCACCTTATTAAGAGTTATAAAATTAGTTTTCAAATTATAATTAATTTTTGGGTTTTGTTGGTTTTAATTTTTTTTTTCCTAACTTGGTTTTTAAAAACAACAAAACCCAAAAATTAATTAAAATTTGAAACCTAATTTTCTCTCTCCTCTCCTCCAAATCGCCACACGGCCACACCCACCCAGTCCACCACAGCACAACCTTAGCCCTCCGCAACCCACCCACACCATCCTCACCTTGTCCAAGTCAATCTAGTTGTCCCCTCTTTGTTCATTTCCTCCTCCCTCTCCCAAGTCCCAAATAGTACCCACCTCCTCTTTCCGAATGACTGACGGCCGAATTTTGTCGGGTCAAGTCAGCACACCTGTTGTAAAGACTGTACTAATGGGGAGATATGAGGAGAGGAAGTGCATGGAATGAGTGAAGGAGGGAGAAGGGGCTGGTCGTTACGGTGTTTGGGGTGGGAGATGGTCGGCCGCCGCTTGTGGGTGTAGCATGGTCGACGTCGTAGTATAGGAAGGGTTGTTGGGGTTGGGGACGGAAGAGGGAGAAAGGGGTTGGGTTTGAGTGGATTTCTATTAATTAAATTATGTTTTTTTTTTTTTTAATAATGGAAGAATTGTCCTTTCTCCATTTAAAATGGTTATTTTGGTAAATGTTTGAGGATATGGTCATTTTGATAAATAATATTGCCAAAATGGTTATTTTGGGAAATAACACGTTATTATTGCTACAAACTAATAAATGTGGACTCTTTTTATTTGTGTACATATAGACTCCTACCATTTTGGGATAGATAGTCATATATTAATTTCTTGATTACAACCTTATCATTAATTAATATCAAATTTAAACTTATATCTGTATACGACATTGTGGTCCGACATTTCACATGAAACAAACTTGCATGTGTTGTGCACGATCTAGGCTAAGGTTAGTCATACACTCATACTGGGGATTGATTATCTCCATAGAGCGACCAAAGAGCTAGTAAAATTAAATAAGTTCAGATTTTGATCGAAATTCTCTCAATAATTATATACTAATTTGTTATACAACCTTAATTAGTTTGATGCATGTGTTTTTCGCAATCCCGTAATCCTACTGATTGTGACGGTGATGGATTTGAAGCATGATGCGATGAGTACCTTAAAAAGTAGTCATTTAAATTAAAGCAAGAGAAAACATTATTTCCATCAATTATTACTTTTATATGTCTTGTTAATCCATTTTAATTCAGGGTATATCCAGGGCCGGCTATTTACCCGTGCAGGCTGTGCGGCCGCACGGGGCCCCAATACACTAGGGCCTCTTTATGTATTAAATGTGTGCACAAGTTACATGATGATAGGTGTAGCGCGCTTGGTAAGTGAGCATGTTTTCCTAACAGCTCAACACATATCCGCAGGTCGCGGGCTCAAACTTGGGCTTTGCATTTTTAGCTTCATTTTTTACTTTATAAGTATACAGTATACCTAGTCTTTGTGCTATTCTCAGCGTGTTCTTTGTTTATCTTTCGCTGCTCAATTCCCTTTCGCTCATCATCTTTATTTAAATTTTACTTTTTCAAAAGCCTTTTCGATTACTTTAAGTAATATTTTCTTTAAATTCTAGCTTTTTCAATTTAAATTAGCCCACATATTTTGTGAAAGTATAAATTTGCGTGCGTTTGAGAAACTTCGATGGGCATTGATTTCAACTCGAAGTGAATCCTAATTAAATTCGTCTTTGTATCGAGAGGGCCCCAAAATTAAAATCCGCACAGGGCCCCCGAAAACTATGAGACGGCCCTGGGTATATCTGTATCGTCTAACTCAGGGCAATGGTTTCAAATGTTGTTAATAAACATACATACATTGTATATAATTGATAATAATGACACAACGCATATAAGTAACAACTTCTTATTATTTGTGGTACATAGACATAGTAACGTTACAAATATAGCTTACACGATTACACCATTAATCCACTCTTCAACAAAATCCAAAGTAGCTCTACATTTTCATAGTATTTCACATGCACTCAAACCCAAATAACATAAGCAAAATAAGTGAAATCCATGCTGCCGAGCTTTAGACATGGAATTCTAATACTGTATTGAGACAGCTAATTAAAGCCTTTCTTAGTTGTGTGGTTCACTCTCAACTTGAACCTTCTCACCAGCATAGCCACAACACCTGCGGCAACCATTGTATCCACGGTAACAGCAATTGTAGCGGCAACCACCACCATATCCACCACGGCCTCCACCATAGTAGCCTCCACCATGACCACCTCCTGGGCCATATCCTCCACCACCGGGATAACCTCCACCACCCCCACCTGGGTAGCCTCCCCCTCCGTATCCAGGGTTTCCACCATACCCGCCACCTGGGTAGTTGCCGTATTTGGCATCATCTAGACTGTTGTCGCCTTCTTTAGCTGCAATATCTATATTAGTTACGTCCACATTTTTAGCATTATCCTTGTCTTGCATGCTTTGCATGGAATTACAAATAGCATTATTGACGTAAACATTGGATCTATAAAGATATATAACTACTCAACTACGAAGCTTGAATTTTCATATGATCTATATTATGCTCTAGATTTTAAGTCAGATTAACTCGAACAGATAATTTATGGGTGCCAACCTCAAACTCATTCTGTTTTTGTTCAATAATGTTTACCAATATAATGACCACAACCAGTGATGTCACACATAATTAGTCACCTAAATTTAGTGAACGATTTTAATTTGAATGTGTTTAGTCACTGATTCAGAAGTATTGATAATCGTTGCATTAAAAAATAAACGTTATCCAAACACTATTATTCATATACAAAAGATTCATCAACTTGAAATGAGAAGCTTACATTGGTGCTCAGAAGTAGCCAAGTCTCTAGCAGATGCCTCAGACGAGATGAGAAGAACAATGGCCAAAAGACCAAGGAGAAGAAGCAATGATTTAGAAGCCATATTTGTTTGTTTAGGTAGTAAATCTCATAAGTTGATGATGAAACTATGTACAATATCAAGGGTTTATATAGGAGTTGAGTAGGATGGAGTGGTGATAACTTAGTTGACTCAGATATGCTTGTAGTTGGCTGTTGGTGCCGACAATTAATGCTGCAAAACCTTCATACAGTGTATATCTCATGATTGACAAATGACCTTAAATGCTTTGGACCCTTGTAGGGTTAACCAGTTAACTAGTTGCTCCTGCATGTGGATATCTTATCTCTATCCTAAATTATACGAGTAACGATGGACAATAGCCAATCATATACTCCCTCCTTTTTTTTTTTTTTTTCTTTACGTTTGGTTTGAATATGTAAGAGAATTTCAAATCAAACGTAAGAGAACAAAAAAAAAAATGGAGGGAGTACTGTAAATGATTTTAATCTCTATTATAAACTACCATCATGATAGATCTTTATGAAGCTAATGTATGTTTGATCCTAAAATTAATTGATTGATTTTTTGGTGAAACCATTAATTAATCGATTTTTTTAAGGCCAAATTTAAAAAAGTCAATCTCCGACATTGACTCACTACCTATTTCATTTTTCACTCCAATCAACTAGTTATTCTCCAAATCATTTATACTTCTAACCAAATTACACTAACCAAATCATGATATTAAATTTATTACACTAGCTGATCAAAATTTACTACCAACAAATATACTATCAATTCTACCACCATGTGAGTTTGGGGTTGGAGGGGGGGGGGACATATATTAGGAATACAAATGCGGTATTAGGCTATAGTAGAATATTTCAAGAGAATAGCTATCTCCACATCATTACACGCGGTATAGGCTATGTAACGTTATAAATATGGCCTGTATGTATGGGGTTACCCCGAGATCAATGATACAACAACAAGATCAGGATCGTTTATACCCTAATCGATCTCAAAAGGATATAACATGCACATATCAGATGATCAATTTGGAAGAGCACTTTAAATTTGCTGAAAAAGGGAAAATGAACAAATCTTTACAATTAAGAACTAAGGGGTTGATTACTTTTTTTTTAAAAAGGAACCCTAAGGAGTAGGTTCGGAACAATATTTGGATTGGAGCATTATTTGATATGCCAATTATCACAATCAACTACGTATAGAGGGTCCCTTCAAAAAAAAAAAAAAAAAAAAACTACGTATAGAGGGCTACCTCAAAAAAAAAAAAAAAAAAGGAACTACGTATAGAGGAAAAATAATTTAAAATAAAATACGTACGAAGCAAAGATCTAGCATGTCTAAAAAATGGAGCATTTAACAATACTGCATAAAACTAACTAGAAAAGAGACCAACTCGATCATTCTGAGTTTCAGACTTATGCAGTATACGGAGTATGACTTATGAGTTAGGATTATGTCAAAATCCACTGAATTTGACACGGCTATGCATATATTATCCAAAATCACTAATTAACCTTCAACTCTTCAAGTACCACGGTACGATAGCTAATTATGTAACTTAATCCCACAAGGACAGAATGACAGTTTCCACCCTTGTAGCCTAGGAAGCACTAGTACCTCTCTCGGGTTGAGTGTCGTCTAGCACAGTTTTGAACACACACGGACACTAGGAAAATATTAGGAGGCCACGGGTTTGATACGTATGATTTGGTGTCCCCAGAAGGCAATTTTAAACATTACTAAGGGATACCGGTTAAATTAAAAATCTCTTTGACACTTCTAAGAAACATATACTGATGTCGATACGAGCAGTCAACCAAAGTCAGGGGACGAGATGACTTTCTTACCTTCTAAGGCAAGTCACCCGGGA
>JBBYHQ010306368.1:0-18152 GCA_038382645.1 Spergularia azorica | reverse complement strand
TATAATATATCCCAGGTTTATTCCTAATTAGATTTAATTAGTTAACGCATTATTGTCGGAGGACACCTACTCCAACATATTGCTTACAATAAGGCTTAGAGTAGTTCCTTGTAGCCATGTTTGGCAATAGCTTCTTTGAATTGAATGAAAAAATTGGGAAGATTTGAAGCAAGTTCCTTGTTCCATTTCAATTGCAAACCTAATCGAATTCACCAAATTGGCACTTGTTCCGTACATACATGATTCACCAAATTGGCACTTGTTCATTACATACAAAATAAAAGGTCCATCAAATTGAACATGACATACAATCTGACCAAAAGAAGGAACAAACACTAAACTAAAGCTGGTGTCTGCGCTAGCCACGGGTCGTGGCTGACAAAATCTCAAAAACTCAAAAACTGTAAAAGTCACTGCCCCAGCCACGAGTAGTGGCATTTTATGCCTTGCTCAGCCACAGGTAGTGGCACCCGTACTTTCGCCTTTCGCGTCTTGTCTTCAATTCTGCTTCTTTGCTGCTACCGACTTCTACCACAAAATAGCATAAAACCTAGCGTATCAGCAGGCGGAAAGGCTTCAATCCTCGGATTAAGCTTGGGATTCTTGTTGACTTGAAGCGGGTTGGGTAGACGAGGCTTTCATTTCAGTTGGTGTTGATCTCCCTTGGCTAGTTGATGCTTCACCAGGCTGCCCATCACTTCGCCTTTCATTGCCACCCTAAATTTGCAAAAACGGATAATATATGACAATTAGCTACGTTAATACGTACATTATCAAAATCTGGCCACAATTTTGCAATTTATATGGATGGGAGGGAGACGTACCATGACAGAATTTCCACCTTCATTTGCCGCAATCTTACAGCTTCTTTTGTTGTGGCCTAACTTACCACATGTGCTGCAATTGTTCTGTTTTTTCTTCCTTTTCACTTGATTCTTCCGCTTCCCTTCTTCTATCTCTCCAGCCTCCTTTCTTCTTTTCTTTGAGGGTGGTCTGCCAGTCTTAGGCCTAGCAGGGGGTGGACCAGGTTTGTCATAAGCATCAACTGATAGCAATTTAAGACCCTCCATGTGAGCATTATATTCAACCTACATGTGTATTGGAAAACATGTATTGAAAATGTGTGGAACAGAAAAAATATGCATTCATAAACAGAAAAAAGAAAAAAGAGTCGAAATCAGCACCTTAGTGAATGCTCTAGCAGCCCTCCAAAAGCATTGTTTAAATGACTCCCCATGGTATGTTGCCTTGAAATTGGTCCATATGTGCCTACAACAATACCTAGTCTCCGCATTAGTCACCACTCTCCTAAAAGCCTCCAGTAACCCCTCACCATTGTCAAAGGAAAATACATATAAGCATTAGGAAGAAAAACAGAAACCATTGTGAATGAAGGAAACCATTGTGAATGAAGAAAAAAAACATGGAAAATATACCTTTTGTCTATCAGACATGAATGTAACATCATCATTCTCCCTTAACCAAGTGACACCATCAACAGCACTCCCTAAATCAGCAACCAACAGCTCCAAAAACCAACTCCAAGAGTCGGTATTCTCAACTTCTACAACAGCCCATGCTACTGGAAAGATATTGGTATTCCCATCCTTAGCCACGGCTGTTAAAATGACCCCTGTTGCTCGACTTTTCAGGTGACAGCCATCAACCCCTATCAATGGCCTACACCCCATAACAAACCCTTCCTTACATGCTTGAAGGCAGACATAAATCCTCTTAAAATGGGTAGTTGGTTGTGGTACTTGTGTAGCTGCAACTTCACCTCCATCTTCACCTTCAATTGAACCCGGCCCTTCACCAACACTAACAACCACAATTGAACCCGGATTGTATTTCTTATAAGTAGCAGCATAATCCCATACTCTCTTATACTGATCACCCTCACTACCTTTTATAATATCCAAAGCTCTCTTTCTACATTTGTAAGCCAAGTGATATTTAGGTTCCACTCCAATATCCTTCTGAACCATCTTCTGAAATATGCTCAACTTCAAACCAGGGTTAAGCCTCCAAGTTTCAAGGTACCTCTCAGCAAGATAAGCAGACGACAACATACTATTTGTGTCCCTCCACCCACAAGTGTGCTCCAACCTCAGAGTTTTAAGCTGAAAAGTGTCCTCCTGCTTAACTTTTCTAGCATGCAACTTAAATTTGCACTTGTTTTTCTGCTGACACACACACTTCACCAACCTCCCTCTACCTGTTTTCCACTCACATTGACATCTATGCTTACAATAGATGCTTATCCTAGTCTTTGTGTTGTGCAAACTGTAGTACTCATAACCATTCTCAATGGCATGATGTCTAACAGCCTTTCTAAAACAAGTATTTAAGGGGAACTTCAACCCTATTTGCAATTTGATAGGCCTTTTGAAATCTACTAGCGAGTTGAAAACTGGGTAATGATCAGTTTCACCCTCACCATCAGATTCACTCTCTATATCAGATTCATCTGAAGGCACAAGCACAGCATTTTCAAATGTACTAACATTCCCAGCTTCCTCTGCATCTTCTTCAAAGTTAGCTGATCCTTCTCCTACTCTCAAGTTATTCTGGAGGCCATTTAAAATCTCATCATTTGCATCAGTATTCACATAGATCTCCTCAAGAATCTGATCATTTGCATCATTTAAAACTTCTTCATCCTCTAAATCAGTTTTTCAGCCCCAATAGCATCCTCACAAGGCTCTCGAGAGTAATCTTTGTTTGAGGTATTTACTAAGGGCCTTTTGCATCTGATTTTTATTGAAGAGGTTTCTTGGTGTGAGGAGGGTTCTTTTGAAAGGGAGGCAGTAGAAGTGTTAGGCTGTGATGCTAGGGTTTTTTGGGTTCTTTGGGTTCTTTGTATAGGTATTTTAGAGGGCCTAGTGGATTTTTTTATGAGGTACAAGTGGACAAAGTCAAACTTGTCTTTTGTAGTACATAACTCACCAATGCTCTTATCATCCGTAACTTGTTTCCTACCATAAAACAAACTCAACCCATACCTCCTAAACCAAATTTCACCAAGCTCAAACACACGCAATTCAAATTTTAGAATCTTCACCAAATTGACATATGTCATATTATTCACATTCATCACCAATTGAATACCACCCCCCACATACTCAGTAATACACTTTGGTAACAAATTCACCACCGTAATATACCCTCAGATTTGTACCACCCACATCACGACTCCTTCCACTTGCCATCGATCTTTAACAACAATAACAATTCAATTCAATCCAATATTCAAAACAAATCAATAATCAATTCATTAATCAATAATCAATCAATTCATTAATTAATCAATTAACTACTATACAAACACACAGTACAAAGCCATTGAACAACTTTGGTAATTAAAAATTAGGGTTTAGCACAAAACAAAGCCACTATGAATTAAAAAATTAGGGCTTAATCCAACTTTAATTGATTCAATCAAGATAATCAACGACTGTAAACCCACTTATTAAGCTTTAATTGATTTCATTACGGTTCAACATCTACCAAAAGCAATAAAAACGGAGAGAGAGAAAGAAAATTGGGGTACCTGTCAAGCTTTGCTTTTATGATCTGCAATTCACGTCACATCAATGGCAGGACGACATAAATGATGATGGTTGTTGGCGAATAATGGTGACGAAGGGAATCTTATGGGAAAAGGTTTTGGAGGGAAAAGAAGAAAAAAAAAAGATGAGGAAAGGAAGATGAGAAGGGTGTGTCGGGTTTGAATTGGGGGAAATGAAAAGAAAAGAGGGAGGAGGGGTCACGTGACCGGCACATGGGGGTCAACACCGGGGTCAATGAAGTTTTGGCCGGAAATTAGAAATTTGGTGTGATGTATTAAAAAAGAGCAAATTAAAGGTGCTATGTGGTCGAATTGGACATAAAAGGTGCTAGCTGTTAAAGTCGGAAACATAAACGGTGCTATGTGGCAAATTTTCCTTATTTTTGTTAATTTTTTTTTTTTACAAATTCGACCGTGAGACAAAGCCAACCTATTTCAAAAATAACATGCTAATTTATTAAGGGCCTGTTTGGTATCGTTTTCTGTTTTCAGTTTTCTATTTTTTTGAAAACCAAAGTCCCGTTTTTGAAAACCAGAAAAAGTGGTTTTCAGTTTTCAGTTGTCAGTTTTCATTTTCAGTTGTCAGTTTTCATTTCCAGTATGACTATTATAGAAACATACAATTAAAATTTATTTTTGCAACTTATTTAACTAAATTTTTTACACAAAAAAACCAAAAATTGAAAGCGGCGGTGATACCGAACATGCCCTAAGTAACCGAACCAATTAATTGGTCGGAGATAGTATCACCCTAGGATTACTCAATTTTTTTTTGTTTTGTTTTGGAAGGTAAAGTTTTGTTAACTGACCACATTGAGTTAGGAGTCCCGCCTTCAGTCAGCCCAGCTTCTCCCCCTCCTCCGGCGATACTTTTAAAACCCTAACCCTAAAACCCTCAATTCAATTCAATTGAATCCTCCATCCATGTCGATTTCCACCTAAAAAATCCTCCCCCAAATCATCAAATTAATTATTCATCCCATAAACCCTAATTAAACCCCTTTTCCCGACCATGGAGATTGATCCGTCGCAGGCGGAAACCGACGCTTTGAGGAAGAAATCGGAAGCACTCAAAACGCTGTCAGCGGGCCCCATTTCTTCCTCCATTTCCAAGCTTTCCGGCTCTTCTAGGGTTTTACCGTCGGAAAAAGACTTCCACTTCTACTACAATTTCAACGATTTTCGAGCCCCAATCGATGAAATTGGGCAGAAATCCCAGTCCATGTTGCGTCAAATAGGCTCCACTAAGCCGCTTTGGGGCGGGAAAGAGTTCGCGTTTCCTCAAGATGTTGAGGATGATTCATGTGATTGGCTGGAGAATGTGAACGACGAGGTTATCGAGAAATTCGACGTGTCGTTGGACGAGTTCTCGAGGTTAAGGAAGGCTGAGGAGGAAGCTGCGAGAACTCGGCCGCTTGTTGATGAGAATGGGTTTCAGTTGGTGTGTGGGAAGAAGCAGAAGGCTGCTTTTGCTGCTGCGGCCGCGAAAGAGAAGGAGAAAGAGCAGAATGTGGGTGGTTTGCCTACGGTTCGAGTAGCGGAGAGAGATAGGAAGACGCTCGGGCCGAAGTCTAAGATTCCGTTTCATATACCGACGATTAGGAGGCCTCAGGATGAGTATAATATATTGGTTAATAACTCGAATCAGCCGTACCAGCATGTGTGGCTCGAGCGTAGTGAGGATGGGTCCAGGGTTATTCACCCACTGGTTTGTTTCAAGCACTGTTTCTTTGTTTTTAATTTTTTTTGTGTTGTTAAATTTGCGATATTCGTTGTCTGTGAGCTCATTGTGGGTTTTGGCTTTGGTAGGAAAAGCTGTCGGTTTCCGACTTTGTGGATTCTAATGTTGAAAGCCTAGTGCCTGTGGAGCCGCCCCCATATGAATCTACTCCGTTTAAGATGGTGGAAGATGTCAAGGATTTGAAGGAGATGGTTGCTAAATTACGTGTTGTGAATGAGCTTGCTGTAAGTATTTTGAGCAACCTAATTTAGTTTTGTTAGTGTTTATTGCATAGCTAGTTGTATAGCATGGTTTCTGTTATCGTAGAGTAAGTTATGTTTGTATGTAGCATATGATTGTGCAAGAGTTCATTGCAAGTTAAGAATTCTATGATAATTTACATGTCGATTGTACATGCTTCGAAAATTCTGAGAAATATGAGTTATCTCAAGGTAATATTAATGGAAATGGTAGTATGGGTTGATGATACTAGTTTTGATACAAGTATTGGTCTTTTGTTGCCAATACTTTAGTGAATTTTCACCAGCAATCCATTGGGTATGTTCTTGTTATCATGGGTTTTCTATAAAGATAGTGGTCTAAGCCATGGAGCCTCACTTTATATAGAGAGCTTTTGGGATATGTCAACTCTTCTGCGCCGTCACTTTGTCAAGTTGAACGCTTTACTACATCAGTACCCCATATATTTATGCTCTCTCGATGAATCACACATGCTTCTGCTTTACTCATTGGTGACACTGACGCTCATCTATGGTGCCCCATAAGCATTGCCCTTTTCTTTTTTATTTTTTTTATTCTTAGGATAAGGTGTAGCAATGATCAAAATGTGATCTATGAGTAAAGGACAAGAAAATCTCCTCAAATTTAGAGCAAATTTCATGTTTCACTGATAAAGTTGCAATATAGTGATATGGAATCTTTAAAAGACCCAACACCGTAGTCCAAATGGACGTAAAGTAAAAAATCTGTCTAAAGTTAATCAAGAGGCAGAGAAACTCCTTCACAAATGCGGGAATTCCTTTCCAACCAAAGGCCCCTAAAGCTTACCATTAATTTTTTTGATAAGTAAGATAGGATATCAATATATTCAAAAGGACACTAAGGGGGTGATTCCCATATACGTCAAGACACCTAAAGAGGTGACACCCATATGCTAAAGAGAAGGTAATCAAACTCTAGGACTATCTTGAGAAATTTTATCCACAAAAAGAAAGAAAGTCAAGTGTCGGTGGAATGTAACAATTGAGTCCTACTATACAACATTGATGAACACTTCCTAAGACACTTATGTTCCTCTTCCTGAATCCATCGTACCCTATGTGCAAAGTGCTCCAAAATATTAGGGGATTCCCAGTGCTCCCCTGTCTCACAAAGAGACATATTATTGTCCAGCAAACCCACAATGTAGAAAAATGGGTCCAACTGGTATTCACTGCTATGAATCTTTTCAAGTGCCCTGATCCACACAAATGCTTCAACGTTCATTGGAGCCTTACATTTCCAAATAAGGTTAGCAATAGGGAATGGCGAATAACAGGGGGGCAAGTTGAAGTGAGCCAAATTGACTACCAAGAAAAAGATTGTGTCCCACCAATACCCGTACCCTAGAATAATTCACATTGGAGAGACATCAATGGAGTCCAATGTAATCTATTATGAAGAAAACTCCTCCATCTCCCATTTTCTGAGGATCTGCAGCCCTGCAGGTAGTGTACATACCATGTGTTCCCCATGCTATAGTAAGACGATGGAATTGACTGCGATGCGAGTCAGACAGTCGATAAATTTGTGGAAATAAACTTGCTGGTCAATGATTTGTGATCCAACATTCCTTCCAAAATGCGGTCTATTACCTAGCTTTTATTTGATAGGAGGTAAGAAGATAACGATATTTGAGGCACTGTGGGGTTTCATGTGAAGTAGGCTGTGTATACCAAACCATTTTTAGCCGCCTTTTTTGTTCTTGATAGCATGGTGCTACAAAGTATTAGGCTCCTTTGGGAATCTCCCTAACCGCTTATCTGCTAGAGAAATTACTCTTTGAGATTAATCGACCCAAATTCAAGCTCCCTCCAGTAAGTGCCCCATATGCATATTTGACTGATGTATGTAAAGTGCTTGATTGGAGCTGGTTGTGACTTCATTGAGGCAGTTCATGCTGAAGTGCAGAATCCACACCAACTGACATAAGCAAGTCTAGAGCTATATGTCTGTCTTATATGATATGTTTGGTTAATGTCCTTTGACGAGATCTCTTGTTCGTCGTTGTTTTAATTCTAGTGACCTGGTTTAGAAGTATGGGTTCTTGGAATTGAGGAAGCTGCTATGCTTATTGGTACACATTAAAATACATTTAATGCTTTTGAGCACGAGATAATATTCCCTCAGTTGCCTCATGGGCATGTGACCTTGTAGACTTTTAGGTCATGGAGATTCTTGAGGCGTTTTCCTTACATGCTCTGTCATACGGGCTTAAAAGATGTTATATATGTCGTGCCAATATCCTCACTTTAATGATGTTGTGTTCTTGAACTTATTGGGTCATGGGAAAGATCAATTTATGTTCCTCTTAGTGCTTAACTGAACATTGTTTACTGTTGTCGGGTGTTTAGATTGTAGGCTTTATCTTTATTGCACGGCCTTCACTTTTATTGAATGGTAAATATTCATACTATTTCATTGATATGTTAGTCTTCTTCTTTTATATATGTATTAACTATAATGGTAAGGCTGCCTACGTCATACCCTCCTTACCTCGTTATAGCGAGACTCGCCTTTGAGGCGGTAGGGCAATCTTTCTGCACATTTTTACTCCCGCCAAACTTGTTATGTCCCTACCTTTACTCCTCACGCACTTCGAACCTCACTAAAATCAGTTGTTAAATACTTGGTAAGGTCCATTAAGCTTTCCTACAACCAAGTTTCCCTGATTGTGAGAAAGCCTTTAGCTGCTTATGCTTGCCTATACCCATGTAGGGAGGTAGGAAGACCTTGTATCTTGCTGAGGGTTGGTAATTGGATATGCTCTGAATCTTCTGAGTAAAAAATGAACTGTGAGCACATTGTAGTAGTTCAATGTCACACCTTGTCAAGTGCCTATCACTACTGAACTTCTGGACATTCTACAATGGATGTTTCAGACATATTTAGTTGCATTCCTGTCTGGGCAAGAGTAAGAGTAATCTCAAAGAATCTATTGAACTATGATGTATTGACATTATAGTCCTAGAGCTTGATTAGCTCTCTTTTGTTTATGGACGTCGCCCTTTAGGGGTTTTTTGTACATGGGAGTCACCCCCTTGGTGTCTTTTTGAATAAATTGATATCCTATCTTACTTATCAAAAAAAAAAAAAATGATGTATTGACATTGTAACATATCATGTCGATCCCATCTTATATTAAACTTGATCCTTTCTTGTGAAAAACTCTCCCAGCTTTCCAAATGCCTTGCCACTATGGCTTTGTTACAGTTGCCAAATTAACAGAGTACAAGAGTCTCCCCTCCCTTCCGTGGTTAACCCAAAAAGAGTACATGGAAGGACAATCCTGATTCATTGCTTGCAGCTTCTTGTAAGAAATAGCTGATGAAAGATCTTAACTATCCAAAAGATTTTTGAGATACATCCATAACCTTATATTCTGTCCTCTATTAAATTTGCACTGTCAGTGACTGATCTGTGAATCATATAGTCAACTGCTTCTTGCAAAACTGAAGCAGCATGGAAAGCTTGTTGCAAGCTGGGGTGGCCATTTATTATTCAGATTTATGGCAGAACTTAGGAGGAAAAGTAATTTACTATCTGCGAGAAAGGTACCACCAATCAGACAAAGATGGCTGACATGGCTTCTTTATTGAATGTGTTGTTGCTAAGGACGTTCGCAAAACGTGTTTTCCCGTAATTTTGTTTTTTTAGGCTTTGGTTGCTTATTTAGGATATATAAGATTCAAAAAGTCAAATTCCATGGTTCGGATATGATAAATTTCACTAAAGAATTGACGTCCATATCCTTTCTTATATTATGTGTGATTCATACCATTTATCCAAATCTTCTGGTCTTTTAAATCCTTTCCAATCTTATACTTCTCCAGTCTTTAAGCCTCCCAACCAGTGGATCACTTGGTCTCTGTCTCACATGGCCAATCATTGCATAGGAATGATTAATGATTTTTCTTTCCGAAGAAGGATAAAAATCTTCATGTTTTACGAGCTTAAAGAATGGTCACGCTCAGCAAGAAGACGGGTTTATCTTAAGATCCTTGGTTTCGCTAGTTCTCCTCTGACCTATCTGTTTTGCAATCCATTTTCTTAGTACCAGGCCAGCCAAGTTTCTCTTATTAAATTTACTGCCGATGACATGAGTACACGACTCTAATACCAGGCTGACCATGTTTCTCTTCTTTTGAAGACACTTGTATCGATATCTAGTGCCAAGGAACTCTGTAGCGCCCTGAGAGATGTTTTTATTGAATATCTCTTATATAAAAACATAAACACACTGACACACACAATCTAGATGAGTATTCTGAAATCATTAATTACCTCTTTTTTTTTTTTCTTTAGAAGTTCTTAAAGAAAAAAAATCCTCTCATCTTAAGTCTCAATCCCAGGGGTTTGGAGGAGGTTACAAAAGTGAGGTGGAGGTGAATGTGTCCAAGTGTCCTTTGGGAACTGTGAATAATATGTGTTGCTATGCATTCATTTCTGTATTTTACAATATGTTTTCTGGTAGATTGTGTTTGATGCTAAGTACTTAGTTGATATTGTGTTCTTAATACATGTGGCCATGTGGGACTTGGGTACCATGGGCGGAACAACCTCTCTATAGGAAAGGAAAGGACCTTCCCATCCCACCCCTTTCCTACAGGGCTTAGTATTGGTGGATATCAGGTTCTTAGACATTATACTCTTATGCTGTTGAATCTACACAGACTACACTCACAGTCACAGTGTTTGAATGCTGTTTGGGTATGACTGAGCTGAACAATCTCTCTTTCTGAAAAGAAAAAAGGATCTCAAAGGACATATTGGTTTAATCTTGTTTTTTGTTTTCCAACTTGATTTGCAGGTCGATTTGGAACACAATTCTTACCGGTCTTTCCAAGGGTTGACTTGTTTGATGCAAATCTCTACGAGAACTGAAGATTTTGTTGTAGATACCTTGAAATTACGAATTCACATTGGCCCATATTTAAGAGAAATTTTTAAGGATCCTACTAAAAAAAAGGTTAGTAGTTTTTGGTCAATGTTCCTGTTAGAGCCATCATTTTGTCCTTTGTTTGCGACATTTAGAATCCTTTTGTGATGAATTATTCGAAATCATAGGTAATGCATGGAGCAGACAGGGATATTGCATGGCTTCAGAAGGACTTTGGTATATATGTATGCAATTTATTCGACACTGGGCAGGTATTTCCATATCAATGTTCCTTGAATATGTTTCTACCATACCTCCTAAATGTCGCAAATTATTACATGGTCCATGGACCAAAGTGAGGTAGGTGGTCCACTCTCACAATAGCTGGGTGGGGACCATACTCAGAATTTTTTTTAAGATCACGACCCCCAGACCTATATTGTGAGAAGGACCACCATCCTCACGTTGGTCCAAGGATTATGGTATAAGACTTGATACTTTATGCTGCATTAGATGTATGCAGGACTCATCCTTTCCTTTGAATTGGCTTGTGGTTAAACAAAATTTTTGTGCCGGAGTGTATATAGAAACCATCTTCTTTATTGGTTTTGATTGTTATGTGACTGGGTTTGCCAAATCATGGCTTAATCCTTGAATGGCTTTACTTTCGAGTCCAGATTAGGGGTGAGGGAAAACAGGAAGGAAAATGGGAGGGGATGAACTTTACGAGCACATTTATTCAGATCAATTTGTTTTTTTTTTCTTTCACAACATCCGCAATTTACGCCATGTTCCTTTCGTTGCCTTTAAGAAAGTTAGCATCAGGAAAATGGGCATAATAGTGTGATATATAACAGTTGATTGATTATAAGTGTATCATAGCGTGCTCTCACCTATGTTCGTACTAGCATATACCCGTATGCATCAGTGACATGTTGATTTCTCAATTTCCTCAAACTATTAAATTCAACGCAGCTCTTCTGCTATGTGCGATATGAAAGGGGAATAAGTAATTTTGTTCCCCTCCAGTTTAACTTGGAAAACCTACTTCTGTTTTTGTGTCTTATAATACTTCCAATATAGTCATACATACTATTATAAATAGCATATGGAAGATGTAACAACAACAATAAGTTTCTCAGCTTTAAATACCTCCGTTTACCTCTAATGTGTCCCAAGTTGAGTAAGCTGGAATTGCAAAAGCTGGTAACTCGTCGACAAAGGACGTGTTTAATAACATATTTTCTTCTTCTGTGGTCATTTCTATTTCCAATAACTAATGGAGCCAAACTATTCTAAGGCTTTGAGTATGAAGTAAAGCTAATTGGCTCACAAAAGAGAGTGCAGCTGTATTGGGGATTAACAATCAATTGAGTCAGGGCAGTTCTCATCAATGGTTCCTTGAGATCAACCTCTCTCTGGTTTCAGGGGTATGGTTGTTTCTTCGAAGTAGTTAAATCTGTGCATCTCTGTTTATAAAAAGGGCAATAGGAATAACTGTCTTCTGTTTGCTGCTTCTGCTCTGCTTCTGTTGTACACGTTTTGTATTTGTTATGTAGTTATGTGTATTGATTTAAGTGTATGACTGTTTAATTTCTTATTGCTTTTCTTCTAGTCTGATAGGCTATGATTTCCCTTCATTTTTAGGCTTCGCGGGTGTTGCAATTGGAGAGAAACAGCCTGGAATATCTTCTTCAACATTTTTGTGGAGTTGCTGCTAATAAAGAGTAATTTGCCTTCTTGTGTATATTTTTTTTCTTTATCAGTAGGAAATGCAGATCTGAATTTGGCATAGTTTTTGACTTCTAAACGTCATGCAGATACCAAAATGCTGATTGGAGGTTACGTCCAATTCCTAGCGAGATGCTAAGGTACTTGTGGGATTTTTTTTTTTACTGTTGTCGCTTTGAGAAAAATGTGGGACGTGCTGGCTATATAACCTGAGATCGTATTTAGTCTAAGCAATCACTATGCCTCTTTGATCTTTTTTTGATTTAAGCCACTGCGTTATTCTTATTAGGCAGCTTGCAAATGATTCTTTTGTTTTGACTGCTTTGAGTTTCTTGCTTCAGTATTGAAGGCAGTTATGGATAAATAAGTAGATCCTTCATAACATTCTGTTTATGCCTCTTCGTCAAATTTTGGACAGAGTGCTTGTTGCTAGTGAATGTGTCAATGTCGCTTTGAAATTCTAAGTTTCTAACTAATGGGGTTGCTTCTTATGTTATACACTGAACCGGTACTACCTAATATCCTTATCATTTTTTTCTTTTGTTCTTTTTAGAAAATAAAAATAATTTTCACTTCACTTCTACAGAAGATGGGGGTTTCTAAGTCATCATCATCGATATCCAAGTGCCTCTAAAGACTTCTTTTGTGAGGTAGAGGGTGAGTGTTAAACTTCCACAACCTCTCCCCTACATTAGCTGAGAAGTTGTATCAGTTAACCCTTTACACATAAAGAAGTGGAATGATAATCCGTCATGAAAAAGAACTGCAGTTTTGGTAGTCGTTTTGATTGAGTCCATCACTCCACTGTGTCCCAAATCCAAATGAGTTAAATTTATGGACTTTCTAAGTAAGTGTGGAAAGTGGATTCTCGACAGTAAGTGTCTTCCCTAGGTTCATCCAACTGCCCCAAATTGATCAACGTATCTCCACTTCACATATTTATGAGTTGGATTTAGAGTTCTTAGGTGTGCCTTGTGTCTCAAGCCATGTTATGCTTACTGCAAACATAGAATAAGTATCTTAATTATATGGTTGGTGTTGCGAACATGCTAAAATTTTGTGGGTATCAACTTATTTGGGTCACATTTTGCCTTACACCCTCCCCTAAGTGGAAAGCCGCGTTAGATGCAATCTTTGAAAGGTCGCAGTATAGGCTCGCGTCCTGGAATGAACGCTTTTGTCAAAAGGTGGTAGATTAGGCTTTTGGAAAAGCACTTCTTCCTCCATCTTAGTGTCCTTGCATAAAATCATGCCGAGTGTGTGTTTACTTGAAATGTTTATAAGCTGAATTGGGTATGGCCTTGTAAAGAATAGAACATTTGTTTTCCTTGGGTTAATTGGTAGGAAGTTCAATGTTCATAACATGAACCGCATAACAACTCTATGGATTGTTGAATGAAGGACAAAGAGCTAAGTGACTCTGAAGTATGATGATATTGAAGGATGTCTTCATACAAGAATATTGCGTTGACAGGCTGAGTTGGTGGAGCAGGAAACTGGTTACTCCTTATGGAGTAGCTCAAAACTTCTTGTTGTCAATATAAAACAGGCTTGACGGTGTGTTCTTTTCGGCTTGGCCCTCTGTGGACAACAGTCTTTTGATACCTAATGTCCTGGCCTCTTTGCTATCGTTTTGCCGGAAGAGATGGTTTCCAGGCTGAATTTGGTTTCTAGAATGGAGGTTGAACATGATAGGACTGCGTGATGTTTTGGAGTGGAGGAGAGAACGGGTCCTCTGAAAGTTAAGTTTAGGGTGTTGAAGGGTCCACGGCTTTACTCAATGTTTACTTTTTTACTTGGGCTGATCTTTAAGAGTTGGTGCAATCTTTGAGTTGTGGGGACCGTTGGTCATTTTTTGATCTTTTGTACTTGGGTTTAGTGTGTGTCAAATTTTTGGGGATGTTTTTCAGCTTCTGGGAAGCCAGGATGTTCATGTGCCTTGAAATAGGGCGTGAAAGAAGTCGCGCATTCCAAGAGTGGTTATAATATTTATGTGTCTCTCTCCTTCCCCTCTCCCCCCCCTCCAAATAAACTTAGACTCTATTCATAATGCTAACTTCTCAAATTTTAAACTTAAAAATATCTGTTGGTTATAATATTTTATGTCTCTCTCATTCCTAGAGTGGTTATAATATTCATGTGTCTCTCTCCTTATAATCCTCCGTCCATGCACCAAGCGCATCTGCAACCAGAATTACAAAAGGACACCAGGATATAAGGCTATAAGCTTGCATCAACAATAACATGTTTTGGTAGTGGAAGGAAAAATATGAATACAATCAACTTCCAACTTACCCACTGATTGTCAGTGTGGAGGTATTGCCCTTTAGTTAAGTGGTGAGCTTGGCGTTACTGACGGTCAGCTTAGTGGTGAAGTGGCGGTTGGTGATCAGCTTTGGAGATTCTGATGAAGTAATTATTAGATCAATGATAACAAGCAGATCAAATTAAGATGATGTCTTGAATGATGTGCTAAAATGAGCATGATGATTATGCTTTCAGTGTGCAGAACTTGGAGATGGTAGGAATACCATAAGGATCAAGAGAAAGCAAATTTTGCTTTTCAAATTGAGAAGCATCATCCTAAGTTTTCGATGGACAAAAAGAAAACCTAAGGTTATGTTTCGATGTAGGGATAAGGCTAGTGCAGTGTAATGGAATGAGGTTTAGTACAAAACTGGAAAAATGAGAGGGAGGAAGAGGAGTCACATGGGGAGGGAGTAGTTCATTGCATGTAATATTGTAATGACAATTGCATATTTACATGGGTTTTGTTGAACAATGATGATTACCTTAGTTAAATAGAGACTTCATTACATGGTAATAAGGATTACACCCAACCCCCCTTGCTCTCCTTTATTTTTGAGCTAAGTAGGTGGTAATGGTGATTACATTACACCCCTCCCACCAAACAAGCCCCAAGTGCCATTAGACTTGGCCTGTTAGAAAATATTTTCGAACGCTGGATTATTGCTATATCTAAGACAAGGTGGGATTTTTATCAAAGACCAACCAAACATTGGATTATATTTGTAAATTTTTCCTAAGAAAATAGATGAACATGAATTGACTTAATATAACATTTGTTATTAGTTATTTGAATTTTAAAGGATGCAGAGAGTTCCTTGAAACCCTCAACGTGATCATTTAACAAGTGTCCAAGTTGGGCAGATGCAAGTTGGCTACCATTCACTTCTCAATCAACTAATGTGAATGGGTGTTGATGGACAATGTCATGTGAGAGTTGCTAGCACTACTCTACTTGTTAGTTGACGGTGTCTTGCGCTAATAGCAATGTAAAGGTTCTTCTTCACAACATATCTTTTGTAAAGGTAGTCCTTTGCAGAACTATGTATATAGAAGGTAGCCTGTAAACAAAGAGCCTTAGTCTTGTTTATAATCATCTATTTAACTTTTACATTGTTATTACCAATTCAAATTGGTTTTATTGCACTGTGGAGTAGAACTGTGGAGCTAATTTACTCGAATTGAAGTAAAAGGGGGCCACTGTACATACACACAAACTCTTGGTTGCCCCACCCCTGTTATGTTAGGTGGAAATATCTTCAGCTTGAAGATGAGGGAATGGAAAGTACATCTTTTTCAATAGCATAGCATGTTATTCTGTTCTTTTGCCTTTCTGTTGCAGCTTTGGGTTTTGATTCCTGACTTGATGTGATCCAACATACTCTAAAATCTTTTGATTGATTTCAATTGCTGGCAGGTATGCCAGAGAAGACACCCACTACCTGCTCTATATTTATGATTTGATGAGAATTAGGTTGGTTTCAGAGTGTACAGACCCTGAAAATTCTTATGCGCTTCTGCTGGAGGTATGGCTTGTTCAGAATTGTAACGTTATCTTGGCTGTTTATAAAGTTCTCTGTCAAGGAATTTTAAGACGTTTTCTCTCTCTGTTATTTCTCTGACAGATTGCTTATTTTGTGTTATTATTTTGTATTTCTATTACTTATATTGAGTAAGAACATTCATCTGGTCACCTTATAGCATCGTGCTCCTCTGGAGTTTTCAAGATTCCATGGGCGTAAGTTATTAAATCACGGCGTTTAGATAAAATCTACGATAAATATAACTTCATCTTTCTAGCTGCTCTAATTTTGTAAATATGATGCCTCACTGGGCGCATCTTGTTCTGCAGTATAGCTTTGCACACCTCATTCTTTCATGTTTAATGTAACCAACACCAGACTTGAGTGGTCCCACAACCCTTATCATTTTTTAAGGTGGAACACCACCCTTGCCACCCGAAGGACACAATCAATGCCCATTTCTATGTGCTTCTTTTTCGCGTTAGAGCCATTTGAAAATAATAACTGAACTCCAACAATGATGCTTTTTTATGGTTGCCAGTAAAGGGCTCTGTGAATGTCTCTTAAATCCTTACCTGTTTCACTGTGAGGATGTTCCTATGCTTGCAATGGCTGTAGTCAGTCAATGCAGTGGTTCTTGTGGAGGGAGGGAGGAGAAACGAGAATGAGGAGAGGAGATGATTACGGTGGTCATAGAGGCCAGGTGGCTGAGCTGAGACGGCGATTAGGTTAGGATGAGGTGTTGGCTGGTGAGGAGGTGGAAATAATGGCCAAGCATGGGAAGATTGTTTCCAGTTTCGTCAATGAGGGAGGAGGTTGTAGGAGTTTGTCAGGTGAGCTTTCTTTGATACTTTGACCGTAGGTTTTTGTGGATGGATGGTTTAGGTTTAGAAGCTCTATATTGTAAAGCTGTTTTTTAACCTGTATTGGGTTGAAATGCCTTCATATAGTACGTAATTGATAGAATTTTTTCTTTCATTTCATTTTCTCTTCCTGGCTGGGCAAGCAGGTGATTCATATTTTATTTTAGACTAAACAGTTGCTTATATATGGGGCTGGGAGGCCGGGGGGGGGTGGTAATTAGTGGAATTTGAGTTGTATGCTTGTACCATGTTTATAGACTACAAAGGAAATTACGCTAAGCCAGTTTACTATGCCTAGATTTTTTGTTTTTGTTTTTTAATGTGTAAGCTAGGATATACTCCCTGCGTCCCACTTCAGACACCCTTGGGTATTTGTAGTAGAATAAGGAAAATTCATAAAGTAAGTTGAGTGGTGGTGGTGAGCGAATATTAGGAAAAATGAGAAGAGAGAATGTGAGGATTAACAAAGTTGGAGCAGTAATGTGAGAAAGGATGCGAAGATTAGCAAAAAGTAGGAGAGAAAAAAGATGTCCCAAAATAGACAGGGTGTTCCAAATAAGAAAATCGGGGTGTTTGAGTAATTATGTAAGTTTTTTCAAAAGATGACATTAAAGGGGCTGGTGCAATGATTTCCAACTAGAGAAAAGACACCGTGGGGCTAATTCCTATATACAATAACCGAGCTACTTTCTTAGCTCTTCAACAAACAGAAAAACTGACAAGTGTTGCTGAGAATACTATGCCTAAAATAGTGCTCTGGTATATGCTTCTTGAATTTACTTTTCTCTGTCTGGAGTAAACAACAACAATTTTGTCATCGCAGTTCTAAGTTTATGCTATAGAAGCATGTTTATCCTCTTCTTTCGTTGTCATAACTCTCTCCTTCTCTTCTTAAGCTCACCCTCCTACTTTGTTAGCGTTTTACATGCACCTTGGTGACTTAATCTGTGTGCCATCCTCTCTCCATCTCAGCACCCTTTTTATCTATTTTATGTATTACTCGTGAATGAAAGATCTCTCTTATTTTTAGTGATTCTCATTGTGTTTGTGTAAGTGGTGAACTAGGCTTCAAAATTTGAAATTATTACTTCCTCGAGTTCCTCCGACCTTCTTTCCTTATATGGCTGACTACTGACAAACTCTTCCTTTTTCTTGTTTCGTTGTTTATTGCATGTTTTAACCTATGTTACCCGGACTCGGCTTATATGGCCCTGTACCCGTGTCGACACGACACGACACGGATCCGGGTACAAAATCCGGCTCGGACTCTTCATTTGAC